>JXSR01S073174.1:56419-69030 GCA_000969725.1 Ophiothrix spiculata
CTTTTCTCTTTTCCCTTTTCTCTTCCTTCTTTTTCTTTCTTTTTCTCTTTTCCTTCGCCTTTTCCCTCTTCTTTGCCCTTTCTCTTCTTCTTCCTCCCTTTCTTCCCTTCCCATTTTTTTGCTCTCCTTCCCGATTTTTTTGGTTCCGGGGGGGCAAGCTGCCCCCCCGGACACCCCCTGGTTACGCCCCTGCTTATAGCCTCCCCCATGTGAAAGATTGTCACCCACTCACCCCTAGATATTCTCTGCAATTATCCCGCCACCATCTTGAAGTACTTTCAGCACAACGGTCATCTCAACTAAAACGAATACTTTTTTGGAACAAAGCGGTTTGAATTAACACAATTATGTATTTATTACATTTCAACAGTTGATGACCAACCTCCAGTTGTTACATGTCCTGAGGATATTAATCGGGAAATTGGTCTTGAGTTAAATGGTTTAAATATTCCATTCACCGAAGCTACAGCTACTGATAACTCTGGCGTAGTTACGCTTTTCTCTAGGTCACACAGTCCTAATGAATTCTTCAACGTTGGCCCTACAACCGTTACTTATACATTCGAAGACTCGTCTCAAAATAGGGCAAGCTGCAGTTTTAGTATTATCATTGTACAAGGTAAGAAATAGAGATCATAGTTTCAATCAAAAGTACCGATCTAATCAACCTTCGAATTAGGTATAATATTAATTTGAATCAAAATTGAGTAAGCTACCCTATTGAAATAAACTGGTTTCATTATAAGCTATTAATCAAAACATTTTGTTGGTCCTGTTTCTCACCGTTAGAATTTGATTCAAATGCACCAGATCTTATTAAGAACAGTACACTAATAGTAAGTAACAAAGTACACAAATATTACTGACTGGTTGTCGCGAAGATAGCGGTTCACCTCATTCTTTAAAGCATGCCCTCTTCTCCGAAGATGGAATATATTTTAGGTCAAGTATTCAAGATGCGAGTTGCTGGTGAAAGAAAAGATATAGCTAATTAGATTGAATGATTGGATGAAAACGTAGGCATGGTTATAAAAATCACCAAACTCTACCGTATGCCATTTCATAAATGTGCTCGTTACAGATAGGTTGCAGGTGGGGCAAACTGCCCCACCTGAAGCCTGTTAGTGGAAAATATTTGCTAAACTACAGGCAAAAGAGAGGGTAAATAAGGAAGAAAGGGAAGGGTATAATTAAAAATCCAGAGGGAAAATTTAAAAATGGGACCAATGAGCCCTTTTCTTACTTGTCAGTTTTCAAAATCGACTACAATTTGTTTTCTTGTTTTCTGTTACAGTTGACAGAGTCCCTCCAACTGTCGTTTGCCCCAATGATATCACAATGACAATCCCGCTTGGACAACCAGGAACTACAATTACCTGGAATGAGCCGACTGCCCAGGATAATTCTGGAACTGCCATTTTAGCCTCAAGGACTCACTCACCGGGTCAATTCTTCCTTGTCGGTCCAACCACAGTAACATATAGATTCACAGATCCATCTCAAAACACCGCTAGTTGCAGTTTTACTGTTACAATAATTGAAGGTAAGGTTGTCAATGCAGTTTTACTGTTTTTGGATTTGAAGAGAGGCTTTTTAAAAATTAAAGATCGTGTTTTGTTATTATTTACGTTTCATGTGACCTGATCTACGATTTGAAATAAACCTTGTTTCATGTATCGTTTGATGTCCAAATTCACCTGAAAATGCAAAATATCGAATCTGTTACCATTAGAACGTTGTTATTTTCTATGCATAAGTTTGGTCTAAATGTATAACGATTTCTTTTGTTCTTTATAGTTGATGGAACACCACCTAACGTAGTCTGCCCGCCTGACCAAACAGTTACTACAGCATGTAACACAGGAGGTACCAATCAGGTCACGCTTCAACCATGTACAGCAACAGATAATTCTGGAACAGTTAATTTGGTCAGTCAAAGTCACCAGTCGGGACAATTTTTCCTAATTGGATCAACTGAAGTGACATTTACCTTTACAGATGGAAGCGGCAATCGCGCAAGTGGTTCATACACGGTCACTGTGGTTGAAGGTGAGTTGGGTAGCTGATATAGATTAGCTTGTTTTTGCTACACCATCATCATCATCGTCATCGTCATCGTCGTCATCATCGTCATCGTTTTTTTCTGTACCTGTCTCTGGACAACACAGTATAATGACAAAATAATAATGATATTTAAAATATATTTTACCGGGGTGTTATAAGAAATGAATAATTTTGCACAACACAAATTATTTTTATATCACAGTTGATGACACTCCACCAGTTTGCGGACAAACCAATGATATCGCAAGAACCATCAGCTTAGGATCAGGTGCTGGTGGTACGGCAATCTCATGGACAGAACCAACTGCCACAGATGTATGTTCTCAAGTTACATTAGTGAGCAGATCCCACGCACCCGGGGATCGATTTTTCGTCGGAACCACCACTGTCTCATATATTTTCAGTGATTCATCAAATAATAGAGTCACGTGCACTTTTACTATTGTCATCACAGAAGGTATGTTATCAAAAAGATTTTGTTATAAACTAATGAATAATTTATTTGTATCAGAGGGACGAATAAAAACAAATGACCACCACAAATTAATAAGCACTATACGCAAAAGCAAAAAAAAAAAGAAAAAAGAAGAAGCTGTAATCAATTTGATATGGTTTAATCGACTGAATGAATGTTTATCACATTCTTATGTGGACTGAATTGATAAGGAATGCGGCTCTAAAATGAATGCAATAGAAGCCCTTTGGTTCCAGCGATTGGTTTGCCTTCCCGCGCAATTTGGTTTATACTTTGCCCGATTTAGTACCTTTCTTGCTTTAATATGAATTTATTGGATATTAATCTGTATTTTCAACTTTAATTAGATTGAAATAGTTTGGCTATTTAATGGTCGTTATTTTACCTGGGCTATTGGCGTGTATGACACCATCTTATTGCTTTTGTTGAACCACCTAATCAGAATGGTTGTCTGTCAACTTAGGCTTTAATTATTAATAAAAAAAACTTTTGTGGGCAGGCCTTTTTATATATTGTTGCTGTTTCAACTGATAAGACAACAACGACAACAACCTGTGTTTTTTCTTTTCTCTCTTAGTTGATGATACTCCACCCGTAGTTACATGTCCTGCTGATATAAGACGAGAAATTGGACTAAATATCGGTGGTATTAATGTTCCATTTACCGAAGCCACGGCAACCGATAATTCTGGCGTGGTGCAGTTAGTGTCCAGATCACATAGCCCTAACGATTTATTTCGTGTCGGATCAACAACAGTTATCTATACATTTGAGGATCTAGCAAACAACAGGGCTAGCTGCAGTTTCACTATTCTTGTAGTAGAAGGTGCGTTGATTTACTTTCAAAGTTAGACAAATTTTGCATGTAAATTTTTGCAACGTGCCTTATCGTTGTAGCTGCATGGCATGTTTAGAATTACAATTTGGCGCGCGTGAAAGGGATCTTAAACGTTTGCAGCGTATTCAAAACAAAGCTGCCAGGCTAGTCTTTGCATGTGGTCGTGACAGGTGCTCTGACGACTTGATGACAACCTTACACTGGCTTCCTATCAAGGAAAGAATCAACTTTAAAGTTTTGTTACAGGTTTACAAGTGTATCTCCAGAATCGCTCCTGTGTACTTACAAGATCTTCTTTCGCTCCTCAACAACCCCGATGATATTGGAAGCAGGCGCAGACTACGCTCTTCATCTGATGCAACTCGCCTCGCCACCATTCGATCGTATAAAGGTGCTGGCGACTGCTCTTTTGCTGTTTTCGCCCCTAGGCTTTGGAATAAATTGCCTCTGTTCATCAGAGAGAGCGAGTCTGTGCCTGTTTTCAAACGTCATCTGAAGACACATTTGTTTCCGGAGTAGGTTTTTCTATTGCTTTGCTTGTTGTTATTTCACTTATTTATTTGTATTCTTGTTGTATGTATGAGCGCTGTGTTAATGTAGAGCGCTATATAAGTGCTTTAATAATAATGATAATAATTACATCAAACTAGACGAATCGTAGATTTATATCAATGTAGGCGATTCAAATGCTAAAATGTGATAACAAACTCCTTGCTTTATGTGCGTGGCGCTTCCTTAGGATGTTTTTATAATAGAATACGTTGTCAGTCACAGGTATATGGTCGTGTAATACTACCTCAATAGAAATGCAAGGCCTCAGATATTAAGTAAATACAAGATATTCATGTAATTTATTGCGTATCATTTTATGTGCATTTCAGTTGATAGAACTCCTCCAGTTTGTACATGTGGGCAGGACGAACGAGTTACAGTTCCTTTGAATGCTGGTGGTACTTCAGTTGTTTTTACGGAATGCACTGCCACGGACAACTCTGGCGTGGTAATACTGACATCAAGATCACACTCTCCTGGACAACGGTTCACATCAGGAACAACGCAAGTGACGTACACATTCTCAGATCCTTCACAAAACTCAGTGGATTGTGGATTCAATGTCATTGTTATTGAAGGTGTGTTATAATAAAAGCTAGGCTTTAATACTTGATTTACCGAATATAAAGGCCATTATGCATTCGCGTGTCAAATTGGAGATGAGTGAAATGTCGTTGGCTCAAGACAATATTTAACATCTCTTGAAAGCTGAAAAGCATTGATTATTCCTTGTCGATCTTTTCCTTATTTAAAACTACGTTCATTTACATTTTCTATTTATTTGACATTTCCAAATTGCTTTGATTCTATACTCTGTAAACCTTGAAGTATGCAACAAACAGCCGATCAACGCATATAAACCAATATGAAAATACGGGGAAGTAAATAAGTCCGTATGTTGAATCATAACAACAAAACAAATCTTGCTAAATATTCAAATGTACTGATCTTCAATCTTTATTCATGTGTTAGCAACAAAGTTAGCCCCAAATAATAAACAATTCATGAAATATACTAAAATATTAATACGCAGAGATTTGATCTTCATCAATCCTAATCAATTATTACTAGACTCATATACAATACAAAAACACCAGTTTACAATATTTTAGAATACAAGTGAAATAAACAAATAAAAATGTACAGTAGTACAGTATAGCAGAGTACATTAAGAGTAAAGTACAGCAGATATCAAACGCTTCTTAATGTCATATAAAAATTTGCAACTGTCGTTTTAGTATCTTGAAACGAAATATCAAATGGACATTTTTTGACAAATGATTATATTACAGTTGACGGAACACCGCCAGTTTGTCTACCAATCAATGATATAAGCGAGACAACGCCACTAAACTCTCCTGGAGCAGTAGTCTCTTTCCCAGAGCCAACAGCGACCGATAACTCTGGTACAGTCACTCTGCGCTCGCGTACGCATACTCCAAATTCATTCTTCACAGTCGGCACCACAGAAGTTTGTTATGTATTTGCTGATCCTTCTCAAAATACTGCAGATTGTTGCTTTAATGTGAATATTATAGAAGGTAAATATATTTGTCGGTCTTCGTATTTTCCGTTATTAAAATATGTGAATTTTTTTCAAATGTTTTTGTATCATAAAAGAATTACTGTTTTTTAAGCAGAGAATGAGATGCTATATAACGCGTGATAATGGATTCATGTTCTGATCTAACTAGGACTCGCTGCATTCGGTTAAAGTCAGTCAATGCGTACAGATTGAAACGTCGAATTCCACCACTAGCCAATGGAACACCACTGTTTAATAACTTTAAGGCACGGTTCCCAATTCATGACGAAAATTTTTTGAGGCATACGAAAGGGCTTGACGCAATTGTCTTGCATCATGATTCAGAAAAATATTGAGTCATGATTCAAAGATAGATGTAGAATAGTATGCTGAATGATGCAGAAAAAATGCGTCAGGGCCTCAATCATTATAAATACTACTTCAAAGGAGGTAGTTATGCGTTTCTCCTAAAATTTCTCTGCGTCGTGACTCAAAATACATTTCGTCATGGTTCTTGCGTCAAGGCCTTCCAAATGTCTGAAGATATTCCGTCATGAATTGGGAACAAGGCCTTAACAAATGTTTTGTTTCTGAAGTTTCGCTGGTATTTGCATCATCTGTGACCCAACTACGCGTATCAATTACAGTTTTGGTATGTATTTATTTTCAGTTGATACAACACCACCCGTTGTGACTTGCCCACGTGATGTTTTCAGAACCACTGACTGTAACACTGGAGGAATCCAAGTCACTTTCCAGGATCCGACAGCAACCGACAATTCAGGAACAGCGACACTTGTCAGCGTCACCCATAATTCTGGGCAGTTCTTTACCTTGGGGGCCACTGAGGTTTCCGCTACGTTCACTGATCCATCCGGCAATAGGGCAAGCTGTACATTCACCGTCACTGTTAACGAAGGTATGTTTGAATTCACGTTTAAATATATGCAGTGCTGATTTTTCTGGTTGTATGGATATTTTTCCGTACGATTTTTGTGATTCTCCATTAAACTAATATGATTCTGTTTTGCTTTACTAGTACTCTCTGAATGTAAAACCGTGTTAAAAGAAAGAATTTTAATTCACTTGAAAAGGAGTGTTGGACGTATTTTTGGTTGCTTTTTGGATACAGGGTTGTTAATTTTACTTTCAAAAGATATATATCGCTGAAAATTTACTCCATAACGAATGAAAAAGGGCGCAAATAAACGTCGCTCAATAAAGGATGATCCCTCATTTAACTCCCGATTACAGTTGTTCATTTTTGGAGTGAACTCTGTTTTGAGAGAAAATTTGTAAAACCAACTGAAAAAGTGAAGTTTGTCAGGTGTCAGTGTTAGCTCCAACGGCATGGCGAAAGTCCGTTTTACTTTGCATAATAATGTAGGCCATTTGCACTCAATTTTATATAAATCTTTTATCATTAATATTTTCTGATCTAGAGTTCTTGTTTTTGTAACCGTATAAATAATATATGTCTGATAATTTATGATGTATGTCATTCAAATGTTTTATGCAATGTGTACAATGACTTGGTGAGTCGGGGTAGGGAGGGGAACCACTCGTTTTGGGTAACATTGATCCTTTTGCTCCTATATAGATCCTCTTGTCTGAAACGTTTTGTCTTTTTTTCTTCTTATATGTTCTTGTATATATTCTTATATATCTTGTATTACAGAGTTACGTGTTCAATCTCTTTCAAAGCATGATGAGCAAGGATTCTGTCGATTATATTTTCTTATTCTGGACATATGTAAAGATAATAGGGATAAAAAGTAAATTACGGTAACCAATCTGTAACGAAGATGCTACATCATATTAAAAATAATAAAAGACATGACCTAAACGATCGAATTCAAAACTCAAATCAATTTTTATTATATATAACTCTGTATGTGATTTTGCTTCATTAATTTGGAAAATTTTGAGGCATTTTATTACAAAGAATATGACCACTTGTATGTGCTGTATTCTCAGTAAAATGTTTGTCATTTGTTTACTTAAGGTCAATTAAGTGTGGTCTAGTGGAACAGTGCAGGACTCCGAATCATGAGTTCGTGGGTTCAAGCCCCGCTATGGCCAACGAGTTATGTCCTTGGGCAAGCCATTTAATCTCGATTGCTTCGTCGACCCAAGCGCATTGGGGAGCTGTTAGGGGAATATTACGATCTAAGTGCTGATAGATTAGCGTCTAAGATTGCAGTCTAGTTAAGGCGAAATGGTTATGACGATTTCCTAACAACAGCGTAATAATGTCAAGCGCTATGGTACTGCAGTGAATAGCGCATATGAATACCAAATATTATTATTTATTATTATATCACGTGTTAAAAATATGAACTGCTTTTCGCTTTTGAGACAATTATCTAAGAAAGTAATTTTTAAACGTTGACAGCTAATGATGTTCATCATATTGTGTCAATGAATGGGACATGTACAATTTATCTACCGTCTTTTATTTATTTTTCAAATGCAGTTGACAGCGAACGTCCCATGTGTACACCGCCAGCCGATATAACACGTGAACTGTCACTTGGACAAGGTGGTACCACAATCAGCTGGCAGGAACCAAGAGCGACAGACAACTGTGGAGTTGTAACATTACAGAGCAGGTCTCAAGCTCCCGGCGATTTCTTTCCAACTGGTAACACACGGGTGACATACACGTTTGTTGATGGTTCTCAAAATTCAGTTTCATGTGGCTTTAACGTAATTATTACTGAGGGTAAGTGATAATATTATAAATTGTTTTTGTTCACATTACTGTTTTTCCCTCCAAAGCTTGTTGATGGTATTCAAAAACTTTCTCGTGGAGGGTTGTGGTGTCTTTTGTCATTTTCAATGCAGTCAAAATGTTATGATACAAACCGGTCTTACGCACAAGGAATCCTTGTGATCTTGAGATCAAGGAATCCTTCATTTTTAAAAGTTTTTTATATTAAAACTTTCATTTCTTTGCTCTTTACACGCGTTTAACAAATATTACTTGTTGTAATTTTCTATATTCATTCCAGTCGACAGAACTCCTCCTGTGTGTACATGTGGTGATGACGAGCGAGTGACAATTCCTCTTAATGCTGGTGGTACTTCAGTTGCTTTTACGGAATGCACAGCCACAGATAACTCTGGCGTGGTAACACTGGCATCAAGATCACACTCGCCTGGACAACGCTTTAATTCAGGAACAACACAAGTGACCTACCAGTTCTCAGATCCTTCACAGAACACAGTGGATTGTGGATTCAATGTCATTGTTATTGAAGGTGTGTTATAATAATTATTTCTTTGTTCGAACAAAGTTGTTCATTTTGCAACGTTAGCATCCTAGCTCAAAAGTGGTCTGTTTGTAGATATGAAGGTGTGTTATACCTCTTTCTCTAAATGTTCAACTTACAGGTAATCCATATAAGGACAGTAATATAAATTGATCAGGATGGTTAAAATTCACTTTCCCAAATGACTTTTTCAATGAAATTTGGCTCCAATTAGAAGATTAGGATTGCAATAATAGGCCCGGTAGCCAGGGGGTGCATGGGGGCATCGCACCCCAAATTTGACAATGTACAAAAAGGTCCACAAAAATTCCCTAAATGTCCACCAAGAACACCTATAGCACCAAAATACGTTAATGTAGATTGTTTCTTAATCATTGTTAATAAAATACTACAGAAAATGCTTGGAAACGCCTGAAAACCCTTTTTTTGCTTGTCACTTTGTCAAAATCACTAAAATTAGTTTAGGGCCAACCAAAACTGAAATTTTTCCTTCAAAAAATCCACTTTTTGAATACCCGCACCCCCTTGAAAAATTATGATTTTTAAACTATAAAGTTTCAATGGTAACAAATACATATTCATTGTATCAGGTACAGACGCCATAAAACTAAAAGTTCTTATCCTTTAATATTCCAGTTGACGGTACACAGCCAGTTTGTTTACCAATCAATGATATAAGCGAGACAACACCACTTGGATCTCCTGGAGCAGTAGTCTCTTTCCCAGAACCAACAGCAACTGATAACTCTGGTACAGCCACTCTGCGGTCACGTACACATGCTCCAAATTCGTTCTTCACAGTCGGCACTACAGAAGTTTGCTATGTATTTGCTGATGCTTCTCAAAATACTGCAGATTGTTGCTTTAATGTGAATATTATAGAAGGTTGGTATTGGTTTTAATCGTGCATTTTGTATTTGTATAGTCCATGGAAAATGTATAGTGAAAGAATGCAAGCTCTGGGTATTCAGAGCAGAATGGGATAGTTCCTAGAGAGAATAACCAATTGATTCTGATTACAGGGTTTACATGTGGCGTAGTATTGTACTCACAACACAATTTCCACACTTTTTCACATGAAGCAAACAAAAAGTCTTGCAACCAATGTAACATTACATTCTGTTCGTCGTATCACAACACAATCAAGTTTCCAAGAATACACGTAGTATGTTAAATTAGATAACATATCTAGCAAATTTCTCACACTCACAAACAATGTTTTATATGTTTTCAAACAGTTGATCAAACACCACCAGTTGTGACATGCCCAGCCAACGTTTTCCAAACAACAGACTGTAATACTGGAGGTAGACAGGTCCAATTCACCGAACCAACAGCCACTGACAACTCTGGAACAGTAACTCTCGTATCCAGAACTCACACTCCAGGACAGTTCTTTACCTTATCGGATACAACAGTTACCTATACATTCAACGACCCATCAGGAAACAGAGAAAGCTGCTCCTTTACTGTCACAGTAACTGAAGGTAAATTATAAGGATATAAATTCTTGTTTTCAACATTTGCAGCTCTCTCCCTCTGGTTTTAATAGCATTAACTATACATGTATATGTTTAACTACTAGTATTTGAATTTTGATTTTACTTTGCCGACCACATTCGGCAGCCATGATGAACTTGCACTATACTAATGTCCCATCAGATGTAGAAGCTCCTGGTTTTCAACGCCAGCATTCTGATTTAGTAGCTCGGGATAAGTCTGATTTGGTCTTCTTTGTGCTCGAAATTCTTAGGGTGGGTTTTTAGATTTCCAGCCTCGAGACTGGTTATTTCAGGTTGATCACCGTGGATTTCCTCTGGTAGGGTGTTTTTCCAGCTAATGTTCATTACCACCAACCATCAATAGAATTCTTTCGTGTAAGAGCAATCTAGTATTGACTCACTTCCATTAGCGAGGGTCTATCCTTCTGCACCAAAGCACGAAATATTATGACTTTTACATCACTGGAAGGTTCGATTTCCAAAGTGTGCTAGATCTTGTTACATGTCTTACGAAATGTTAAGACCTTTTTGACCTATGTATTTATTTATTTAGAAATTAATAGAAAGCAATGACAAACACAATAGTTGATACACTCATTTAAATGGAATAAGGAAGCCAAAAACATCAAAAAGCAGAGTTAAAAAGTACCAGTATCATATGCCAAGGATTCTAGAGGCTAAAACCTTAACCTTGTTGAGATGACTTTCATGCATTTTAGGCTCTTGCAAAATACCATACAATGAACTACTATTTATTTTTTCAAATCCAGTTGACACCGAACAACCAACATGTGCACCGCCCCAGGATAGGCAACTAACCCTTCCTCTTGGCACTGGTGGCTCTACCGTTTCTTGGACTGAACCACGTGCTCAAGATAACTGTGGAGTAGTTACGTTACAAAGTAGATCTGCTGCACCGGGAGATTTCTTCCCTACTGGAACAACTCGTGTTACCTATACATTTGTTGACGGAGCTAATAATAGAGTTACTTGCGGATTCAATATTGTCATTGTAGAAGGTTGGTAGCGCTCTTTTTATTAAATTTGCCATTAAAATAACACCAATATCTTCAAACAAACAGAATTGTAATTTTTTTTGAATGCAGCAAGGTTAATGGAGAAAAGTGTTTTTTTCTTCAATGAACGATCGGAAAGAAACTAATTTTACCTTGGTGATGATTTACGTGTCAATAATGTTATAACTTTATAACTGAAATTGATATAATTACATACAAAACAGTTATATTTTTTATGTAAGCTTGATACCATTAATGTTGCCAATCAACAATATGACAGATCACTTATTTTTAATAATCAAGTACCATTTGAAGTTGTCTGTTTCATTGTATTTGAACATTTCCACTCTTATCGCAGTTGACAATACCGATCCTGTGTGTACATGCGAAAATGATGTTACTGAGACGATACAGCTCAACGCTGGAGGTGCAAATGTTGTTTTCCAAGAGTGTACTGCAACAGATAATTCTGGCTCGGTAACACTTACTTCAAGAAGTCACACCCCTGGTCAGCGGTTTACAACAGGATCAACACGAGTAGAATATGTGTTTACTGACTCCTCACAAAACACAGTCACGTGTGGATTCAATGTCATTGTCATCGAAGGTATGTTGTGTAAATTTACATTTTAATGTTTCATTTTGTGACAATGTTGTGACTATATTATGTTCAGTATTTTTAGATCCTTAATTTGATACTCTGATGGATTAACCAGTTAAGATATCGACCCAAGGCTACCAAAGTTAATTGAATGTATGTTCAAACAGAGAGGGTCAAACTAAAGTTTTTATGAGCTACCAAATATTTGGTGCAACAAGTCTTTGTCATCTTTTGTTATAATTTGATATATAGTTCCAATGTATTTTTGTATTAATATCGGAGGCGTGGTGATGAAAAATCAATACCGGTACACACAAGTTTGTTTGATGTCAAATATTTGGTGATTTGCAACATCAAGCATCCGTTATTGACTAGAAGATGCATGGGAATTAATGTAATAACAAAGACTTGTTGCACCAAATATTTGATAGGCTCAAAAGAACTGTGAATTGACCCAAACAATCCAATCAAAAATAAACAATGTATTTATTATAAGATTTGAAACTAGAATACGGTTTTTATACAATTATTTATGCCCGGGCATAACAACTTGGTAAAGAATTGCAATATTCCATACCACAAATTCAAGAAAAACTACTGGAAGGTTATACACAAAAATTTTCTACCGATATGTAAAAATATAAAAAGTAGCGGAAAGGATCGAAGTCAGCAGGCCCTCGAAATCCGCGGTAACGCGGCCGCGCCGTTCCCAGAAAATAGTATGAAGTCCCAGAAAAAATCGGTAAGCTTAAAAAATACTAAT
>JXSR01S073175.1:63475-73835 GCA_000969725.1 Ophiothrix spiculata
GAGCGAGAGCAAGTAGTGTGTTTATCATACTTGGCCTCGTTCTGAGTTCCGATTCCCCGTCCGGTTCTGTAGATTTACCCCATCAGCGGCGGGATTATGTCAATTATCGATATGGTCTATTTGGTTATTTTGGGTTGCAAATACGAAAGTTTTGAATGGAATGTCGAGTATTTGAGAGTTTTTGACATATAAATCGGAGTTTTAGGGTCAAAACAGGTAAAATTGAGTATTATTTGGGGAAAACAAAGACTTTTTTTGGTAAATCTGGTATTGAAAGAGTCAAGATTTAGCGTGATGACGTGTGTTTTGCTAGATTTGTGTATTTTTTGGTAAAACCCCCATTTCAAACACAACCTTTAGAGAAATGGGCGTAATATAGAGTATTTGGGGTGGGTTTTTTTGTATGTGAATTCGAGTTTTTGGTTATTTTGAATACGATTTTCGTGAAAGATCGGTTGAGTTTACTAATATTTTGGATGTAATGTCGAGTATTTGAAAGGTGGTGTAACGATAGGAAATGAGAGGAGAGACAGATGAGAAGGACATATCGTTTCTAGCTTCGGCGTGATTCGAACACGCAACCTTCTGATGGAGTCAGACTAGACGCGCTGCCATTGTGCCACGAAACCTTTACGAACGTTTTAAGATCATGAAAAGAAAGGGAAATCCCCAAACGTGGATTTGAACCACGAACCTTTCGAACTACAGTCGAACGCTCTACCGATTAAGCTACTTGGGGCGACAAACAAAATAAGCAAACACGGACGACAAATTACTTTTTTTAGGTGAATACTTTATTGATTTCAAAAACGCCGTTAGAGGACGTCAGTAAGGCGTTGATATGCGTCGATTTACGTCGATGCGCCATTCAAATGCGTCGAAATGCTTCAAATACGCCGTAAATATCAACAAACGTTGAAATAGGTATAGGAGTCAGATATTCATTCGGTGTAGGGTTCTCGGTCTCGGGCTCTTGGTTTTCTTCGATGTCCATGGTCGTGTCTTCGTCGTATTTAAAAATAGCCGCGAAGTGATGCTTGTGCTTGGGTAAGTCCCTCTTAACCGCCTTTTCCGCGCTCATATTCTCGGCATCTGCCTCAACGTCCGAAAGAATAGTATCGTAGGTTTTGTCACCGTCTAGCCCTATCTTATGTTCTAATAAAATTGCCGCTTTGTTGCCCATAATATCTTCCAATAAGCCTTTTCTTTAGCTCCGGTTGGATCCATTCCTTCTTGGACGTTTTATTTATAGCCCCAAGATTACGCCCATTTCTCTAACCCTCGATATCCCCACAATTAAACATCAAACTAAACATTTCGCCCAAAATATATCATGTCTAGCACATTTTGAACCAAAACTCTGCAAATTTACCAAAAAATACACAAATCTAGCAAAACACACGTCATCACGCTAAATCTTGACTCTTTCAATACCAGATTTACCAAAAACAGTCTTTGTTTTCCCCAAATTATACTTAATTTTACCTGTTTTGACCCCAAAACTCCGATTTATACATCAAATACTCGACATTCCATTCAAACCTTTCGTATTTGCAACCCAAAATAACCAAATACACACAAAAACGCCCAAAATACCCTACATTACGCCCAAAATACTCCATTTTCCTCAAATATGCAAATTAATCCACGCCCACCTATTAATATTCATAAATTATGCAAATTAGACCATACCCACCTCATTAATATTCATCATTATGCAAATTAGTCCCACCCATCTCATTAATATTCAAACCTCTTAAATCCCCCCCACGCTTACTATTCTTTTGTGTATGTGTTTTGGGAGCAAAAACAATAATGTTTAAACCTTATGACATATGGTACACGTAACTAACGACAAATCAAATTTTTACAAACGGTGTTCTATTTTGTCGAACTTAATTGCTCAATTTTCCGGTGTGACACACCAATGTTTTTGATCCAACATTCTAATATAATCTGGGTTAGCAGTATTGGTGATTTTATTATTCCTAAACTTTTGTTTTCATCTAAAACAGATGTTTTACCAGCTAGAATTCAGCTCGCTGAAATATCGCTTATTTTATTTTATTTTTATTCATGGAAAATTCCAGGAAAGGCCGTTTTTGACATGCGTATGAATATTCATGAGTTCGGATTCCCTAGTTTAAAAACCCTGTAAAATCACCAAAGTACCATAGAATCTCAAACCAAACATGTACTTGGAAGCATGAATGTTATGAAAACATTTAGAATTTTTTTTAAATGATTTTTTTGGAAATATAAGTGTCTTTTTGTGTGATTTTGCGAGTGTTTATTTTCCTTGAGTGAAGTCAAATTTGGTGTTTGCGTTTTACTTAAAATCTACGGTTCGGGACTTAATATATTTTAGCTACTGCGTAAAATGAAAGCTTTAACATTTGTCTACAAGTTCACATGAAAATCTTCCCCTAATTATTTGTAAAACAAAGAGCGGGTAAGACTTTTTGGGTCTTGGTTCAATAAGGTCAAATAACATTTCGCATTTCGGCTCTAACCAGAAGTGAGGGCGTAATTTTATATGTTTCTGATATAATGATTAATTGTCCAATTTCAATCAGATTGACTCAATGGGCTGGTCTGGAAGGCCCCGGTCTATCAGCAGGTGACAATATTTCGCCTTCTTCTCTTCGATTATATGCATAATCGATATTACAAAATCTTTGTTGCGAGATTTTTTTATTGACGTGACCTGCCAATAAAGCTGACTTTGAACCCTTATTATTTGAACAAGGAGAAAGCAAATGCAAAGTGGGAATGAAAATTTGGAGTTTTTCCTTTATAATGTGAGTGAATTTTTTGCTATTGGTAAAAAATGATGCATTATATGGGGTTTTCTATAAAAAAAAAATGTTGAGCCTTTTTAGACATACCAATTTCAACCCCTACATCAATCTTGTTTTAGAAGATAAAAAGACGTCAGTTTGGTCGATTCCACTAGCAAAATTATGAAAACTCAGATTCATGAAATTTGGAAAATATTATTTGCCTATAAGACTTTAAAACTGAAGATAAAGCAAGGAGAAATAAATACGCTGATGTGGTGTATGAAAGGTACCTAATATCGGCTCTTCATACTTGCCTGCAATTTGTATTGTGATAACCAGGCATCCAAATTTCGATAACAAAAACCTTTTGTGCCGGTGGGTCATCCTCTGACATCAACAGTGTGCATTGATCTCATAGCAGGGCTCACAGCTAATGTTTTGAATGGCACCGCTGGCCGCTCGCAGTGTTGAAATGAAATGCATTTCATGTAAAATGTAGTCAATATTGACATACATTTTTCTGGATGAAAAGTAACCTTTGTGGTTTTTTAATATAAATTATGTCAAAAATTCGAGAATTTCATTCGTGACTGGTAAAAATTGAAGAAAAACCAACACGCTTCGCAAAAGAAAAAAAAGAAATTTATCAAAACGACTAAGGTAGGACTCGAACCCATGATTTTTAGAATAAAAAGCCCGCACTGTAACCGGTAGACTATGCGAGCTGACGCTGTATGTGAGGGGAATTTAAGATTATCTTCATTCTGTTTATGGTGATTGGTTACGCATGCGCAATTGCGCATGCGTAACCAAGTATTTTCAATATAAAGTATATATATCTTTAAATACCCGTTGAATACACAATCAGCCAACTAGTCCAGTGGCTAGCGCGATTGACTATTAATCTCAGGACCGTGGGTTCGAACCCCGTTGGATTCGTTTTGAAAATTTCATTTATTTTTTTTGCGAAGCGTATTGGTTTTTCTTCATTTATTCACTGTAACGAATGAAATTCTAGAATTTTTCGCATAATTTATATAAAAGAACCAAAAAGGTTACTTTTCAGTCTGGAAAATAAATGTTGAATGCATTACATTTCGCAAGAAATACAAAATATTTCATTGCAGCGAGGCCACTCAAAACATGGAAAAAAGATCTCTTTTTTCCATGCTCAAAACAAACTCTGACAAGAGATTCGTGCAGGTTTCTGACGTCAGAGGATGACCCGTCATGACCAAAGGTAGTACTTATCGAACTTTTGATGCCCAGCTGTCGCAATACACATTGCAGGCAAGTACGAAGAGCCGATATTAGGTACCTTTCGTACATTACATCAACGTATATTTTTCATCTCCTTATTTCTTCACTTTACAGGCCTTACAGGCAAAATATAGTTTTCAAATTTCATCAATCTGAGTTTTTATATTTTTTCTAGAAGAATCGAGCCAACTGACGGCGTTTTATCTTGTAAAACAAGATTGATGTAAGGGTTCAAATTTGGTTGCTTAAAAAGTCTTAAAATCGTTGATTTTTACATAAAATGCCATATAATGATTGCTTTTTATCAACAGCATTGTATTGGAAAAACTCCAAATTTTCATACCCCCGTTCCAAATTTGCATTTGCTTTCACCGTTTTCAGATAATAAGGGTTCAAAGCCAGCATTTAAAAAAACAAAATCTTGCGACCATTTATTTTTCTCGTTTGGCGAGACTTGGAATACAGAATTCGCATAATGAGCTCGTTAACAGGGTCGTTACGATTACACTGCCCCGGACTTCGAATCGTGAGATCACTGATTCGAGACTGCACGCAGCCGTTCTCTTTTTTTATTTATTTATTTATTTTTTTTTTGTTACAATAAATTATTTCTTTTTCTTCATGTATAGATTGAATTTTCTTAAATAAACCACTGTTATGAAATAAATTCTTACTGTATTTATAGACAATTAGCCGAAAGGATACCTGAAGTTTCATATTTGCAATTAATTTGTAGTACAGTAAACCGCCCTGTCTGCGGACAGCGAAAGGTCTTGTCGTATTGCTATGCCGAGATCCCGTGATATGTCATCACGTGATTTCGGCAGAGCGGATGCCGAAATCACGTGATGTGACTGAATCACCAACTTCTGGTTTTATATCGTACAATTCGTGCGCTTATATCCAGCTTGTATAACACATGACTATGGGATGTACTACTAGTAAAAGAGATTGAACATCAAAGGGTTTTGGGTGTGATGTAATGTTGTGGAGCTAATATCATAATTATGCTCTCTGGAAAATTGGTCTCTTGTAAAAATCCTATGCATACTTAACAAATGGGTAGTCTTGTTCTAGTATCTCATGTATCTGTAGTTTTGTATGAATATTAATAGAATACGTAATGGTATCGCGAATTCGGCAGTGTTGATGCCGTAAATGCATGATCGCTCCAAACTTCTTTCTTCTTTCTTTCTTGGTATACTGGCTAACAATCCAGGCGGAGTCAAACGGTCAGGGTTTGGTGCGCATGCAGTTGTTTACATTAGTCTTGTTTCTCTTCGATGCCGAACAGCCGAGGTCATAGCATATCATACGTCATAGCAAAATAAACAAATATGATTTTCACAATTTTCTGAATGCAGGCTGGTTAAACGCATGCACTTTTGTACCAAAACAGTAAGTAAACGGTGGAAAAGCAATATTCTGTCTAAATCACGCGATTTCGGCAAAAAATGCCTGCCGAAATCACGATATCTCGGCAGACAAATTTTGCCGAAATATCGTGATTTCGGCATGCATCATGCCGTCATCACGAGATCTCGGCAAGCGTTTGTCGACATCACGATATCTCGGACATCACGGGTATTCGGCGTAACACCATCAAGCATCAGTCGTATTCAACACCTCGTGTACCCGTGGTGAGTGACGTCATATATGCTCAGTAACCAATTGACCTGTATGAAAGTGTCCACTTGCCGTTTACGATGCTTGTTGTGTTGAACGGGTAATATGATGACCGACATCTTGCCCCTTTCCTACGTCTAATTGAGCTGAAAATTTCTTCGGATAATTTGCTTACAGGAAAGATATATTTTAAAAATTTAAGGAATATAAGGTTTGATGTGTATTGTACCACATTTTACCAGTCAATAAACATGTAGTGTGTTAAAACAAGCTGCGGGTAGATAGATGTGACCTCGTGTTTTTAAAGGCTTAAAATTGACAATTTTGTTTAAAATGTAATAAAAATGAAGAATTTTTAATTCTTAACAGTCAAACATAAACATATCTTATTGAAAAAAACTCTAAATATTTTCATCCACATCTTCATTTTCTATTTGCATTACCCCCTTGTGATTATAGCGGTTCGGAGTCCGAATTATTCGACAGGTCACGTCGAGAAAACAAAATCTAGCGACCGAGTTATCCTGATATTCACCCGGGATATACCCGGGAAATGAAAATTAAATTGCTCATTAAAAGCTCATTTGCATAGGCCCTACTGGCTGACTGTTACTTCCTCCCCGGATTTCCTCAGTGATCAACAAGCCACGTACACTACAGAGTGGTTTCACCAAGAGATGATGTCGTCTGCCTTCCATCATGCATTGCTTCCTTAAGGATTTCTTTTGTACAGGAACTTATGCGATGAAAACCCAAAATTGAAGATCACAATAGTTAATTGTGATTTAGGGGCATTTCACCACTAACTGCTCACGTGACTAACTATGCACACAATCCCATAGGAAGCAATGCATGATGGGAAACGCATATTATCATCTCTTGATTTTGCCAGCCGTACCCTACCAAGGCTATCCATCACAAATTTTAGGATATTGCGCTCCAACCAGGGATGGTGGAAAGTCCACAAACACGATCCAGAAGGTTTTTTTAACAATACTGAAAGAAATTTTTTGAATCAAATTTGATTTAAAAAGTGGAACTCAACTAAATAGAATCCTGCACTATTTTCGAAGGATATTGGAGTCGATCAGTTCTTGATGCTAAGAGGACACACGTATCATTCTATGATTTTAAAGCAATTGATTTAAACTGACTAAGCGGAGGATATTTTTTACGGCAGACTGTTTTGTATCAGGGTAAACTTCAGGACATAGTCATTTATGCATCAAATGGTGTCTTGTCTGATACTGTGGTTTGACTATGTCATCAAATTGTTACCTAATACTAATTGCTATGTAGTTGGACTAATACCTGCTAATTATTAGTGTTACAGTAGAAGCTTCTTGTGTTTTTAAACCAATTTACATCACTCCTGTCACATGACAAAGATATATCATCATGATCATGGTGACACATTTTACTTGGTAACTGCAGTCTTTTTTTTTATAATAACCGAACTTTTTATCAGAGGATCTGGTCAGCTGTTATGAAGAATTTTTAACCATCATCTTTTTACTTGAACATGTTGAAAATGGCATCATCGCGACTGCCGTTTGCTATTCTATGTTTTCTCGTTTTCATATCCGCCGCTGCGACTTCATTTGAGAAAGTGCCACAAGATAAAAATGCGACCATTGGAGAGACGGTGACGCTGCAGTGCATTAGACATCAATCTTCGTTTACCGTCTTCGGGTATGAGTACTGGAAAAAGATGAATAAACACGTTTTATTGACTCGTGGT
Organism: Ophiothrix spiculata; assembly: GCA_000969725.1. NCBI lineage: Eukaryota > Metazoa > Echinodermata > Ophiuroidea > Amphilepidida > Ophiotrichidae > Ophiothrix > Ophiothrix spiculata. The sequence continues at coordinate 70,886 of JXSR01S073175.1, forward strand.
AAAGAAATAATGACAGCCTTTAGAGCGAGTGGACATTACACAATAGCTCAGCAGAGTCCCAATGACTTCAGTCTTACCATTCATAACGTCACCGAAGAAGACGCTGATAGTTATGAATGTGTTTGTTTTTTAGGGGAATCTATGATCTCGCCTCCAGCTCAACTACGCATTTTTGCCCCACCATCTTGTCGTATAACTGCACCAGAAGGTTCTCTGTATGTTGGACAGCGTTTAAATGTTCACTGCTCTTCAGATGGTGGTAACACACAAGCTAATTTGACATGGTATCGCGGGAAGGAAGAACTGGAAGCAGAGGTTCTCAAATCTAACATATCACTCGGTATTTATAGTACTATTTATCGCACTTACTTACAGCCACAGGATTTTGGGATGATTTATACCTGTGTGGCAACGTCCCCTGCTCTTAAAATACCACGGAAATGTACAGTAGGTCCACTTTACCCTACTTCAGTGGTGCAGGTTGATATTATTTCAGAAGTTGGCTCCGCTGAATTGAAACCGTTAAGCTTTGGCTGCTCTGCAAATTTCACCAAGCTCGGTATACATGAACATCCACCTGTACTGAATTACTCCTGGTATATTAATGATAATTACGTGAACTATGGAATGGAGGGAGTTGTGATGGATAATGAAGGACAGATTATGTTTTTGAACAACACTTCCCACTTGCCACAAAACACTCGAGTTTCGTGCGAGGCAATTAGTCCATATGGAACTCTAGGAAATGCAACTATCATAATCAACAAAGAGAACGATAGAGCAACAGCCTTCGACAAAACTTGTGATGAAAAAGCAACAGTCGTTGTCAACAACCTTGGCAAAAATGCTATAGTCTCCATCAACAACGATGGCGACAATGCCAAAGTATTTATCAACAACGGTGGCAAAAATGCTACAGTTTTCATTAACAACGGAGGCGAAAATGTAACAGTCTATATCAAAAATGGTGGCGAAAATGCAGCAGTCTTTATCAATAACGGTGGCGAAAATGCAACAGATTTTATCAACAGCAGTGATGAAAAATATGGGGCAATCAAAGGCACAGGTGAAACTAAAGGGGAGGACCAAACATTTTCTAAGTCAGACCCTTAAACATCGTGGGTCGGTGCTTCTAAAGCCTGTGGTAGGCAAAGCAGAAGAAGATGACTTTTCAGCCTGCTTTGTTGAAATAGCCTAATAATAGCAATAGGAATATTCTCTTGTGCGTAGTATACAGTCTCACATACCTGTGATACCCATGACACTGCATTAATTGTGATAAAAGTAAATTTTATAAAGAAATATGCTTATATGATAGAAGATTTTAATATTGATTTGTGAAAACCTGACTCATGAATACCTTGAGTTTATTTATTGTTATTCCATGCTTCCCAATGCATATGCAAACTAAGATAAATGTCACTGAAGCAACGTGTATTAGCTGCGGAAGGAACACGTCATAACTGATACCTCACCCCGAAAAGGGGGACTTTGCGAAAGAACACTTTTCAAGAAAATGATGAAAATAGGAAGCAAAAAATAAAGAAAATAAGAATTTTCAGCAGATTTTCTATTGCAAAATTTGTCAATTTCAACAAATAAGCTAGGTGCTATTTTAAAGCTTTATAAATGCTGCAACTAATGAAATGATAAAAGGAAAATTGATATCATCTGCAAAGTCCCCCGTTCGGGATGAGCCATTACTATGGGGCTCTCCACACGGGAGCATCAAATCTAGATGCATCTAGATGAATATATGTACATTTCCGAAGTGTACATTATGTTCACACGCACGTCAATTTGACTTTACTATCATTGCGCGTATTGACATTTGCTGAAGTTTAATCTAGATCCGTGTGGAGAGCCCTTTTTATGCAAATCACTGGTTGTGAAGGACGCTTTCAGCTGGTGGGGGGCACTTTACCACACGATATTTAAGGGTCCCCGAATAATTCACTTATTGCTCGGTTCGCCATTTGCGGGGAGAACCTCGATTTGACAGTCAATTAAACTTGTATGTTATATAACGATGAATTCACTCCATGCAAGGTCAGTGGTTTTTAAAAGAGGGAATCAAACTGTTAATAATAATAATAATAAGCAGGCTTTTATATAGCGCCCTTAGTCTTTGGACCTCGAGGCGCTTTACAAGAAGTAAAAACAGTGAAATATTACAACGCGCAGAAATTGATAAAACACATACAATAAATTACTAGAACATTAAAACTACAACACAAGTCATTCCTGTAACTCAATGAGATGCAATATCCTCAGCTGCAAAAAGTCATTGATTGAATAAAAATGATTTTAATTGTTTCTTAAAAGTATTCACAGAAAGTGCAAGGCGGATGCATGTTGGTAAATTGTTCCATTTAATCGTAATATTATGTAAGTTCCCATTTCATTTAGTATCTCGCAGGCCCTCCCCAAAATGGCGAAACCGTGCAATAGGCTAGCTATTGAATGAAGCAAAAGTTAGCATTGGGCTATTTCAGACATTAACGACATCCCCTAAAATGGGCGTCATTTCAGGGGGGACAGGGGGGACACGTCCCCCCACTATTTTGTGTGTCCCCCCTCCGGTTTTGAAAATTTGCCCTCGGACCCCCCCACACTTCAAAATGAAATGACGCCCATGCCCCCTAATGAAGACAATTAAATAAGGGATAAAAAGGACTACCGTACTTAAAACTTTTCACGAAAAAAGTGTTTGCTCGCATCTGTAATACGTACACGTAATACAAAAATGGAAAGACCATACGATAGGTGGTTCAGTGAGTCCTACTATTAGCTGTAGGGCGCCCCATTGGCGCAGGAGTCTGTAAAATTTGCGAGACAGGTATCTACAAATGTATGAGAAAGACGCATCTTCTTGCCTCATTTAGCCAATTTTCCGTCTCAGCTCGGGATCATTTGGCACAAGCACCTCTTCCAACTTTTTCAAAAACCT
>JXSR01S073176.1:48695-65099 GCA_000969725.1 Ophiothrix spiculata
GAAGTAAAAATTGAGTCAGTATGTATTAAGGCCAATATTTTACTCTTCTTATTATTTAGATAAAAAGGCGAGGTTTTCAGCACATCTGAATCATGAAACACACCTTGAAGTACATAAGTAGTATGTTTTACTCACGTTAGTGGACAGCATCAAGCGGGAACAACGGTTCACTCGATAAGGTTCTGATAAGATCCAGATAAAAAACAATAAACAAACCCAAAATACCCCACCAACCATTTCATATTAAATAACCTTAATCAAAGTACAATTCCATCAAGTCAACGAAATGCATTTCAAGTACAAACCAAAAAAACAAACGAACCTATCTAGTTCTTAATTATATTGCATTTTAATGTTTTGGATGACAAATAGAAACATCAACACCCAACCAATCACCTTGTTCAAAATCTATTTGAATTTCACAAAAAACTCAGTTGGGAGTTACCCATATGGGCTATGATTAATGTATGCACTGCGATTTAAAACGGCAAAACGTGTGGCTTATTTTTTTTTTTCAATTGCAAAAGTGCGTGAAAAATCAGGTAAAAAGTGTGAAAATGCCCAATCCCCTGTTAAGGGGGATTAGTACAGAAACGGTGTCGGACATGAATGAGCTGATATCAGCGGTGTTGGACACAATTTCAAAGTATCCCGGGCATTTAGCATACTTTTTGGCGTACTGTTTCTAGCGCTTTAATAAAACGCGATATTAATGTGAGTCATTTTTATATTCACGCATAAGATAATGTGCGTTACTCCTAACAGCGCAGGGCTCAACGCGCACAGTGCTTTCCCCCATATAATGTCATTTTCATTTACCTCTTCATATTGTACATTGTCTGTATATTTTCTTGCAGCAAATACCAGGCTTTGAGGATATCGTGATAGGATAACGGAATTGTGTTATGGTCGAAAAATTTATGTTTTTACAGTTTAGTTCGAGCAAAACATTTAATTGCCCCATAGGGTTCAAACCAATGATCTATGATTTTGTTTCAAATACAATTTTTATTTTCCAACATTCTAAATATCCACTTAATTTTTAAAGAGTCAATTTGACTTCTTATATTTATCATTTCAGCCATTCCGTGTAACTGTCTCCCTTTCCAAAACATAAAAAATGCTCAGAACTTTCAAATTACAGGTGCTATAGTAACAAATTTGGTGTCAGATGAAAGAGGTTAGGCCAAATAAAATTAATAGTTTGTCTCAAAGCTCCCTCGCTCATTAGTTTTATCACCCGCATTAGTTTCCCTCAAAATCCTAAAAATTGATGTTTTTGACCATTTAATTTATTTTTCACCGAAACTGTGAAAAAACAAATGACAACAATGGTTAATGTAATTTATTTGATTCTTAATTCTGTTTTTGAGTTCTAAAAAGCCATCATGTAAATATATGAGGGGGTACATATTGAACTCTTGTAAAATAGCACTCAGGCCTTCTGTCACACACGGAAAAAAAATATCTAAAAAAAACCACCTTAGGCAAAAAAAACGCATTTCGCATTAGTTTTTCAAGAGTAGTAGAGCTTTGAGACAAACTATTAATTTTATTTAGCCTTAGTGTGCCCTTTAATTTGTGCCATCACACAATAAGATTGACATATGTTAAACATGAATTTTGGCCAAAAAACATGTTTTTTCACTAAATTTAGGGTAAAAGAGACCCACATTTAGAATCTCCTTTACATGACTTTATTTATAATAAACTTTATGTTTTTTGGTTGAAAATGGTCAATAAAGATTGAAATTACGATAATCTAGGATGGTTTCCATGTTTTTTCATTTTGTTTTGAAAATGCGCTGCAGTAAAATTTGCACAAAGCTACTACGTCACGCGAGTCACATTTTAAACAAGGCACTGCTCACTACACAGAGCACTTGAGCACAGATTAACTGCTGCATAGAGTGGGCTAGAGTGTTAGGAATCTAATGCAGAAAAAATAATTTTTGTCCTACAAGTAGAATTCTATAAGGAAGTATTTGAGTAAGTGACATCAAAAATTTGCTTTTGTAGCCTGTCACGCGAGTCACGTCAAATAAATTGTGATATCTTAAAAAATACTTGGTCTGTGGCCACCATTTGCATCACAAACTATGTATACATATTGCCCCAATTCAAAAATGTGTAAAATTAAAGTAGAGGAAAGCTAATGTTAAAGTAGTGGCACATTCAAAGATGGATTTTTGTAGAAATGTCACGCGAGTCACAATGGAATGGCTGATTGTAAACCTCCTTCTTCCATATGCTTTGAAACTATATTTCTTTCAACCTATTCTTTTGCTGAACCTCAAAGAAAACTATAGATAAGTTTTTTTACCTCTTAAATAATGTAGTCAGGGACTTGAATACAGAATTTGAGAAACTGCTAGGGTTTTTACAGTTGCAATTTTACCATAATAGGTTAGCTTTCTGGACCCATATTCATGAAACACCGCTAACTCTAGTTGGCTTAATATGTTTCGTAACTTGGTTACTTTTGGTTTTCAATTTAAATTTTCAACTTAATTTTAGAACTAGTACCGTTCCCACAGACCGCCCCTCCCACGGACCCAGCAATGAGCCCAGCCAGCGCGCGTAGCGCGCTGGCTGGGGGAAGGGAACTAGTAGACTGGATTGAGATTTGATCACTCCCAAATGAATTACTTATCTGACCACAATCTAAACCGATTTGTCTCTATAATCACACCAATAGCACATTTACCCCCAAGCTTCAAGTTTAGGTCTTCTCCCAAAGCCACTGTAATCAACTTACGAAAGTGCCATTTTTATTTTAGTCAAGCAATGCTAATTCACTACTGAAAGTGTTGTTCATAAAGTTATCATATCTGATTGCTTTGTGTAATTATTGACCTATAAGTAAGTCACTGTGACTGTAGGCCAATATCAAATAAATTATATACTTCAATTTGTCACATTTGGAGTTCAATCTTTATAGTGAAAATATATACACCACAAAATTTGAACAAATTTTCAAATTTAACTTTTGCTAATGAGTTTGTACAAAGTGCTTCAGGGTGCTTGGCATAAGTGTGAGCCAGGTAGCCCCTGCTGTGAATTGAGAAACAGGATTTAGTTCTCAGTCAGAGTCTCTGGTTCTCAGTAGTTATTCTCTAATTATTCTCTGTATGCAGTATTTTGAGAGCCACCAAGCTTTGTCAGGATCTCAACAAACTGTCTTTTCAGCACACTTTTGATTCTCTGCAGAGGGTAGTGGACAGCTCTGAGCAAGAGCTACTTAATTTTTGTCTTTACCGAAATATATAACGAGACTTTTGACAGGTTCATCAGTCAACCTTATCAGATCTTTGCATATTCAACTTTTATCATTTCCTAAGTAAATGCCTTCTGTTTTGCTTTATTCATAACAATTCCTGATACATTACTAAATTTGTCTATTTCATTCAGCACTATTTTAGCTAATGTCATATTATCCATCGTACTTGTCGTCGTCCTTGTGTTCGTACAAACCACCATGCTCGCTGCGCTCGTCCTCCGAAAAATTACTTGTTGTTCCACGTGTAAGTTTGAAGGCAGCTAGTGAACGCTCTTTCACGTTTGCAGCTCCGACTGTTAATTTGGAACTCTCTTCCAAGCAGTCTCCGCAACTACTCCAACTTGTTGCAGTTCAAACGTGAGTTGAAAACATACCTTTTTCGGGCAAGCATTTCCAGATTCATAAGTTTGTTTTCTGTTTTTGTAGTGTTTTTGTTTTAGCGCTTAGAGTTTTTTTGTAGATTTTGCACTATATAAATGCGATACATTATTATTATTATTATAATTATTATCAACAAATATAGCAGTATCATCTGATATTTGCTTCGAAAGTAGGATCATTATTTATTTTAAAACCTTTTACAGTTTGACTATATTTTATATTCAAGGACATAAATTCTACCGATTCTATCGGGGAGCTGATCCGGGCAGCGATGGTGCGTATGTGGGCTGATCAATTAAGGTTCAGCGCCCCTAGAGGTTGTCGCAGAACCTGAAATGATGCTTGGTGTGGAATGGAGCTTACTTGGGTGACAGTGGTCAGCAAACACCTGTTAAGTGTGCAGAGGCTGAGTGAAAATACAAATCCGGGAGGCATACCGCACTATAAATCCCCAGTATTATAACCATGTTGAATCATGGTTAATACCTTTAATCATTTATTAGAAATATTTTACTGTTGTTACATGATCTTAATGCTAGATCTTTTTTTTTATTATTATAGGATAATATATTTTTGGTAGTATCCTGTCATGAGATAATAAGTAATTTGAAGATCTTGATTATGTTTTAGCATGTGATGCATGTGATTTTAATGACAAATAGGCTATTACAATCCTGATGTTGACTGCAAACTTCAGGATAAAATTTAACATTATCATTTTACGATATTTTAATCAAAAGAGATATAATTTCCTTATATTTATTGGTACTGTGTAGTGTCTGAACGATCTGATTGGATGGATTGAAATAGATCAAATGTCAAGCTTATTGGATCTGATCCAGAATTATACGAACAAATCAATACTCTGCCGATCTCACCAACCGATTCAAATGATCCTTTATATATATGCTTTTAAAAAGAATTAACAATTTGATTTGTGCCTTTTGTTACCAAACAGATTTGCCAGAACCTACAGACATCATCAGAATACTATATCAGAATTGGTCGATTTGAATCTATAAGTAAGATTGGAATTGACCGATTTCAATATTAGGTAATCTGTAAGACACTATATTATTTGTGCTGATAACTAATCTAAAAAAAAAAAGTCTCCATGCTCATTTTTTGAGACACAGTCATTATAGTACTCATTGTTTCCCGCATGCTTTACTGCACAAATTAATAGGGGAAGCTGATCAAGTTTATGTGCTCCAAAATTAAATAGTCAATGCTCCATAGAATTTTCTGATTTTCACATATGTAAAAGATTAACTGTTTTGAGCGCTTCAAAATACTGAAATAAAAAATAGCCTAAACATATTGCTATTCCTGAAAAATGACAAAAAAAGAAGAAGAAAATAAAAACAAATTTTCAAGTTAAATTTGATTATATCAATTATACGTCAGCATCTTGCAAATATGCAATGGTGATGGACTTTTCAGAAATATTTAAACAAACAAATAATAATAAAGACACAGAACGAAATAGACAACAACAACTGACCATGTTTCATAACATGCTCATTCCATTATCATTAAATTATTTTGTTTTTCATTTGGTACTACTTGATTATCATCACATGATATATAACATTTTCATTTTGATTACATCCTGTCTAGCTGTCACAAGATTGGATTGGAATCAACCCTGGATACTTAAAAAACAAACAAATACCGATTAAAGAAAAAACTTTTTCTGCATAGTAATTAAGATGTGGCTTTAAAACAAAGAGGAAAGTTGTCCCTACATGGGAATTGAACACAGAACCAGTAAGATCAGAGAGAGCAGGTGCAGAGCCATAGTTTGTTGTTAGGAGGGCAAATGACATGAGGCCCAAAATTTTTCTGACATAGCTTTTGAAAAAAAATGTAATTTTATCAAAAACAAAAAAATAATTTAGGGGGCACATAGCCCCTCTCCTGGTGCTGCCACTAGGGTGAGGAGAACATTTTTATTTATTGCTGAAAACAATAGAACCAAAATTGCAATCTTTATACAAAATGTTGTTTTTTTACCTGTTTTTGGCTAATTTTTGGCAATATTTTAAAACTTAAAATAAAAACAAGTAAAATTGAGAAAGGAAATCTACACAATTGTTTCTTGATTGTAAACACTAAAATAGTTCAACTTTCACTGAAGCAAATATTAGTTTGAAGAATTTTTTTGAGACTAAAACATATTTATTTGGCCCTAGGTCAAAAATCACACATATTTTTCCACAACATTACAATCTTGTTTAGCATGCAAATCCATTTAAAAACAAAAACATAATTCATATAGATTTGATAATAGCTGCCGAGTTACACAAGCAAAAACTTTTCAAATAAGCGATAGGTTAATTGCAACAAGCCTTAAAAGTGCCTGTACCCAATGTGATGTAGATTAAACTGACGGAGATTATTGTGTGTGTAAATATTGTTTCAATTTGTTGCTGAAATTTGTTTTAGTTGACTGAAATTTTACATAATGCATGGACATAGAGAAAGGAAACATGAACACTTTTCCACTTGGCCTGATGAGCTACTGTCATGTGCTACATGCAAATTGTGTTGTTTTCATCAAATTAGCTGGCAATTCATTTAGCAAACTTGACTTGATGTGGTAACATAGTTTACAGACACTGGTTAATATCTGAAATTAATATTTGATCTTCAAATTCAACACTTTCATTTCATGCTACATAGCTTGATTTATCTTATCAAACTTTTATAGTGATTTCAACATGCTATATTTCATTGTTATTTTTGTGATTATATTCATGGGCTGCCATGGTAACCCTGTCAAGCACATAACAGACAAAGGAGCGACAGATGAGTGCTACGGTACGCATTGTTACTATGACTACACCGACGAAGAAGAAATTGATGTCAATGTTGAGTTTCCTGAGAACTATACTCAAGCAGTTATGATGGCTCTTCCAATCTTCCAGGACTTGCAATGGGAGACTGTAAGCTTGCTAAATAACACTTTGTTATCACAAGAAGAACGCCTTCAAAATATTGAAAATACTTTACACAATAACAACGAGCAGATGCAAAACATCACTGAAATTATGGGTGACATTAAATATGTTCTGAAACTTCAACTTCAAGTACAAATACAAGGGCATTTATTGGCCGAAGACTGTCAAGACCTTATTATATCAGGTATCAAGAGTGGTATCTATAGAATTAGTCCTCCAGATGGACTTGGATCACTTAAAGTTGTTTGCGATATCACAGGCAATGAAGGGTGGACAGTATTCCAGAGAAGATTTGACGGAAGTGTAGACTTTTATCGCAATTGGACAGAATATGAAGATGGGTTTGGCAATGTAAGTGGTGAGTTTTGGCTTGGATTGAAGAATGTCAGGAGGCTTGTATCATCAAGTACTTGGGCTCTTCAGATTGACTTGGAGTCCTTTGATGGAGAAACTGCCTATGCTCATTATGATAGATTGCCGAATCTGGCTATAGGCTATCAGTTGGAGGGCATAGTGGGAATGCCGGAGACTCGTTTAACAAGGGTGGTGGATTCACAACATATGACATGGACAATGATCTGTCTAGTGGTAACTGTGCAATTATTAGGAAAGGAGCTTGGTGGTTTCACGTTTGTGGCGTATCAGATTTGAATGGTCTTTATCTTGGCCAAAATGCAAATGGGAATACAGGAGTAACATGGTTTTCGTGGCATTCATCATGGAAATCCATGAAATCAACCAATATGAAAATCAGACCAGTTTCATAAAGGAGACATGACATCCTTTGTAATCAAAAACATAAGATTCTTTTACTTATAGAATGTAGAGTCAAAATCAATCGACACTTTATTATGAGTTAAAGCTCTTTATACATATAAATCGATAAAAAGTTTTGTCTGTGTACAATCTCCCATAGCACCAATGCAGTGCTGTAGTCGAGAGACAGAGATCGAGATCTCAGCATCCGAGAAAGAGACCGAGACCTGAAAAATGGTCTCGAGACCTCCAGCACTGATAGCACCCTATAAAATAATTTTTATGAAGCAAAATCTGTGATGTTTTTTGATGAATATAATTTTGATATCGGTTTGTATCAACCAAGTGTACAACAAAGTGTACAACAAAGTGTACATTTTGAGAAAATTGACATTCTATAATGTTTTGGAAGTCAATTTTTCAGATAAGATAACTAGAAACCTATTTTGGAAACTTTGTTTTGTACTAAATTTTCTAGTCTAGTCCGTTTGGTCTGGGAATGCATTTATTGTTTTTGTAAATAAATGCTGTGATATTTCTGGGTAAAATTTACTATACTATCAAAATAATTGAACATTTCTTGAGTAACAGGACCCAAATTGAAAAAAAAATATACCCCTACAGAAAGAATCTACAAAGTCTACAACAAGATATCTGAGGAAACACCTTAAACATATTTGGTTTAAATCTTCTATAAATTGGGAAGAAATTGTTATGAAGTTTTGGCACTGAGACGTTTTTTAGTAAGTGAGTGCCACACTGGTTTTCCAACAAATGGCTTTGGAATTCATTTTTTTTTTGTCAATAGGAAGGTCTTAGGAACTGATTTTTTAAAAATTATCTTCTAACTAATTAATTTTCCCATAAAATATGAAATTTGACAAAATAAATTTGAAAATGTCACTTGTCTAGATTATGAGATGGCGATGGACAAAACTAATAATGGAATGGAAACTATATTATCCAAACCATCCAGGTGGGCAAAGAACAAGATGGAATGATGAAATAACAAAATTCCTTGATGTCACCAGGATGATGAAAGCTCAAGAAAGGTCATTGTGGTGCCATATCAAAGAGGCCTTCACCCTGCAGAAGGTTGACCACGGCTAATGATGATGATGAAGCTTAAAAGGGAGCAGAGCAACCCATTTTAACAGCATTGCATTGTATAATTGTGTAGCAACTATGGAAATCTTTGCAAAGTACAACTTTTTGTTTTTAAACTTTGGGATCTATTGGCTCAAGCAATTTTTGCAAGTGAGGTGTTTAATAAAAAAAAAACAAGCAACGAAACTAAATGTACTTTTTAGAAAGTTTCAAAATTATCTGACTTTGACACAATGTTGAAATGAAAGACTTGCCGTTTTCCCATAACATCACACATAAACTTGTACAAAACAGTAACATAATCAATTTTAAAGCAAGTAAAATTTACATGGTACTATAGCTAAAAAGTCGTGAGCGTAGACGCGAACCATCTAAACTTGAATATACATGATTGCATGGGAGAATGCTGCGTGAACGCTATCGTCTACGCGTTCATAAATCAAATCCACTACTACTAGGCCTAAAAAAAATGTTGACTTGCCCTTTGCGACCGACCAAAAATTTGCAAAATTTAGGGTCGCATATTCATTTTTGGTGAACTTTTACCTAACTCAACAGTACCTTTGGTAAAAATATCATGATATTTGGGTTGAATTTACAACAATATTCATCACAGAATTGATGTTATATATTTACATGGAACAAGCATATATCTGGAATAATTAAAGCACAAAACGATGAAAATATTTATACAAACTATTTAGTTTAGTTTTTTGGTGTGCATTTATAAGAAGAAGAAAAAAAAAAGATCCGACCAACAGACCATCAATTTCAAAGGGTAAGTCAACAACTTTTTTTAGGCCCCTAGTAATTGTATGGTTTCTTCCTCTTTTTTTAAAAAAACCCTCAGAACCCCAACATGTTGGAAAATACTACAAGATAAGTAATAGTATTTTTTCTGTGATTTTGCAGAAAAAGGTACCAAATATCCAGGGGAGTGTGGCCGAGTGTTAGAGCATTGGACTCGTAATCACATGAACTACATCTGTCGTGTGGTCGAGCCCAGGTTCCGGCACGTCTCCTTGTTTCCCTAAGTAAGAAACTTTACTCTACTTGCTTCGTGCTTCAGAAGGCACGTAAAGCCGTTAGTCCCATCTGAAGTGTTCCACACAGTCGGATGTAAAAGAACGTCACGGGCTAGGCTACGGCCGTTGGAAATAAGAGTAGGGGAACCTTCCCCGGCAACTGTGACCATATGTCAAAATACTTCATCAACTCTAGGACCAGAATATCGGCATTTACGTCCAAAAATATGGATCCTGCTGATTATCAACGTAGAAGAAATAGAAGTTTAAACTTTGGCTACGTAGCTCTATAAAGGAATTACTTCACGGTTCAATTTCCGTAAAGGAATTAATTTACTGTACAATGAATAAATTCATTCACGCTTTCTTATTTTGGAAATTTCATAGCGAAATTTATAGAATAGGTCCCATTCAATATGAAAATGCTTTAAAATGTTCTCAGATTTTCCATAGGTTGCTCCAAAAATTGATTTAAAGTTAGGGTGAATGAATTCCTTTACTGTACAGTAAAGGAATTTACGGAAATTAAATTGTGAAGGAATTCCTTTACAAGAATTACACCCTTTCTCAACTGACATGGAAGACATATGAGTCAAAACTTTGAACAATTAAGGCAAAAGTACTTACCTGTTTCAAGTGTTTCAATTCAGGAATGATACAAGGCGCTAACATCTTTACAGTGGCCTCATCATAATACTTGGATCCCTGTACACAAATATTCAAACACAAATGCTTAAAAAAACTGTGCGAGTAGAACTTGGATTTACAAGATATGTAAAATGTGTCCCTGCAGTATGTGATGTAATGCATATCAAATGATTTTTAGATTAAGAACTCCTGTTAAGGACAATGATGAATTTGCTTTTTAAAAAATCATGAAAGTCTGTGGACACAACAAATAATGATCAATTATTTATGTTGGCAATGAGCTCGGAAATTGAAACGACTTCTAGATGACCTTTGACTTCAAATGTAGTGGGGTCACATCCCTACCCAGTTATACTTTATTACAAAAGATACTTTATTACAAAAGAAGTATGAAGTCACAGCTAGGGATTGCCCGTCATCCTGATTCCAAAATTTCACTTTTTCCACATGACAATTTTTGGACCAAGTATACTTTAAATTCCATCCGAAATAATTTAGGGTTACGGTTAGAGGTAGGGTTCAGAGATGTAACACATGAACTCATGAATCAAATTTCCTGAAATGCGTAAAAATGCCATTCAAAGAGAGCAGTGTCCTATTCTTTTAATTGTACTTGGGTTTAATTTCCTGAAAATAAAAATATTTTGTATAAATTTCCTGAATTCAGGAAATTTCCTGAAAAGTTACATGATGGTTAGTGAGTAAGGGTCGGGTCATTGTTAGTGAGTTAAGTTCGGGTCATGGGTGAAGTTTTTGATGGGACAGAAATTGTGTACTTTTCCCAAATTTTTTAGGTGTTACAGGAACAACATGCCCATACAAACTTACCACTGTGATTGTTTTCTCAAAAATGAAGAAATTTAGAGACGAAATTGTTCTTTTTTGTATTTATTGTTACTGGTAACCATAAATTCCTGTTGGCAGCTATAAGGTATGCTGTTGCATTGATCAGCTTTGTACCAGGTCAAACTCAAACCAATATATTGAATTTGAGCTCTATTTGAGGTGAAAACCTCAAATAACAGGCTCGCGGGGAAGGAGGTGTGGCAATCCCCTTTCCGTAAATATAACTAAGTGTGGAGTCTGGCCCAATCGCTTCGAAAGAGAGATGGGCACTATGACCTGTGAAATAAAGGACGTCCCATTTATCCTTTACCTTTACCCTTACCCTCTGTAGATTTCTGACTTTAAAAGTGTTTGCACTGTTCAGTAGAACGATTTTGTCGATTTTTTTTTTCAATTTTTTGAACATCATGGAAAATCCCTTGAAATGAAAGTGAGGAGCCTACCTTGAAGACTATTTCAATGGGGGCATAGCAAGGTTTTCCTGAGTCTATGTCCTTGGGTAGTATCAGCCTTGGTTCAGCAGCTAACACATACAGATGCCGCAAGGCTTGCAGATGGTACCTGAAAAGCAGATAATTATGATAAATTCATACACTCTGTGTTAAGTACGCGTTGAAATTGTAAATCCGATTGGGCAGTTGGTAACTTATACGCATTCATTAATGTCAATAATTGCACGCTGCGTATCGCGTAGTACGTTGTACAACTCCACGTACGCGTAACATGCTCGCGCTTATATGGCAAGTTTCATTTTATAAGAAAGGTAAATCTAAATTACTATGATTAACATGCAACGATAGATGGTTGTATGGTCTTTGTTTTATAGTAATAGCAAACACATTTAAAAAAAACCATGCCGTTTAATTTCTTTGCAATTTAATTCGAATCATTGTCATGTATGAATTAGATTAATAACTGCTCTTAGATTAATAACTGCTACTTGGCGCTCGTGTAATTGTACATAAATAATGCACCTTGTGCTGAAGTCGAAGTTGTCCAACTCACTCGGCTGCGCCTCGTGAGTGCGGACAACTCCAACTTCAGCACGCGGTGCATTATTGTTGTACAATTTCACTCGCGTCAAGTAATACGCAGTTATTAATCTATAATTAATTCAAAATTGTATTGGTGCTGCATGGAGCAAAATGTGCATCAAGCCTCAGCCTAGCTACAGCTTTGATTTTTCTAGCTAGCAACTGTAGGCTTGATTATCATTTTTCTAAATAATTCTAAAATATGTAATGAATATTTTACAAAAATCTAGAGGTGAATACATGTAATCATTAAGCCTATTATAGTGCTCATCTTGGAAAATCGAAGCTGTGGCTGGGTTCCGGCTGGCCGCACAAAGTTGGCATCTAATTTTGCTCAAACGCATTATAAATAAAACACTGAATATAATGGATATTGAAAAAGAAAACCAAAAACATAGATGTCTTTATTGTACATAGTCTC
Organism: Ophiothrix spiculata; assembly: GCA_000969725.1. NCBI lineage: Eukaryota > Metazoa > Echinodermata > Ophiuroidea > Amphilepidida > Ophiotrichidae > Ophiothrix > Ophiothrix spiculata. Next base: position 61,157 of record JXSR01S073176.1, read on the forward strand.
ACACCTCACATGTTTGGAAAAGCTACGTGTTTTATTTTTAACCAAACCCTGGATATCATTAATTACATCCACCTAGCCTCAATAGAAGACTACAAATCTTACTCTGCACAAAAAAACAACAACTAAAGATCTTTGAAAAGGACACCAAAGAATTTGCCCAATAAATCGTGGAGGCTATTTATACCCCAAACAAAGAAACCCTGTCCACAACAAAGTAAAGTCGTTGGAAATGGATCATGTTAATTCCTTATTTAACATAACTGCAGTGTTTAATTTGGTAGCTTCCTACTTAAAGTTATGTTACCATTATCATCTGACACAATGGGGCAAAACATGAGAGCTCGAAATGTACATCCGTATACATCGATATACATTCCAGGAGTTGAGATTGTGTCTACACGATGACAAGTCAACCAGATGTGACTTCGCGCTTCGTATTCAACTGCTCATATATGCCTTATAGCCTATGCATTATACCTATGTGTACTACCAAGTCAAATGTTAATGCGAACACACATATAGTGTGTGAGGCGCACAAACGTATAGAGTTGAATGTACATGGATGTGCATCCCAGGAATCTACATGGATATACCAGGTGTCCCAAAAAATGGTTACATGTAGGAAAATGACCGTGTGCTAAAACTATAGCAGTTAGAGAAACGAAACTTTGCACACATTGTATTACAACCCTCTACTAAATACTCGTAAAATTGTAATGTCACAGCGATATTGGTATTTGAGTTAATAACAAAAATAGATACCTATGTCAGAAACGCATTTGTTCAAAATTCAACAAAATCGTTTGGTGTAATAATTTTAACCCTTGTCAATTTCAAGTTTACATGGGGTTCAACAAGGGTTAAAATTACAAAGTTAGGTTGTTGCATACCATAGTATAGGGTAGAGTTTCTTCTTCCCATCATACCGAAATCATAAAAATTTAACTAGTTGTTACGTAATTATGACGTCATAAATTACTACAGGTCTGAAAATTATGTAGAAATCTGATTTTGGGCAAAAATGGCAACGGATTCAAAATTTTGCTATTTCTGTTATTGCTAAATGTCGATCAGACTTTCGCTACTATAAAGAAAATTATAATTTGAACTTGTCCTGTACATTTAAAAATTTTTTTTCTTCAAAATTTACACAAGTTTACAGTTAAAACTAAACAGTTAAAGATTTAATGATACCCATGAAAATTTGATTGAGCTTTATCATGTTTATTCGTATTCATATTGTGTAGTTTGCCTCAGCGTTTCCATGCAAAGACAAATCAGTTTCCTACGTAGTCTCTCACATAGCCTTGCTCCAAGGCGTGAGGTTGTATCCCCTATAATTCCAATATCCAATACATGCAAGGCCTGCTTCCCATTTCTTTAATTATTCTCACTTCCCAATGTATATGATATACAGTTAAATCAATTGTAATACCTCCCTCTGAATTCAGTTTCCTACTCACTCAATTTAATATCTATATAATGGAACACCCATGATAAAATGGATCAGTCCATTTTTTCTGAAAGTAGTGACTTTGAATCCAGTGACCTCCTGTTGTGTGATTACATAATCTTAAACCAAATTCACAAGTCTCTAGTTGCTTGGTAGAAATAAGAGATAGGCTATAGACACCCTGGACAGCAGATCCTTTGTCTGTAGTCCCCGGGCTGAGTAGTCAAACAGTTCATATTATATATGTATGTTGTAGGAGTCACATAATACATTTGCTTGCTAATAAAGTTCACATAGGGGAATGTAATCATGGTATTTTAATACCATGATTACATTTAAAAATGTGGTTGGACTTATGGTCTAATTGGATTAATGAACTTCAACTACTTTGAGGTTCTATGGTTTATTGTTAAATACCAAAATAGAAAGCTTGAAGGAACTTTATATGCAAACAGTGGTGTTTTTTTTTTCTCCCTACAATTTGGAACTTTTGTGAGAATCAAAGTAGGCCTATATTGGATACCTGTGCAACTGTTTTAAAAATAGCATATTTAAGCATGGACAGTGGAAATATAACTTTCACAGAAAACTGAATATTTTGGAGAGAGTACAGGACAACAGAGACTTGGAGCAAGTCTATGTCTCACATAGCTGATGATGGCAGAATTTCAGATGGTATCTACAAGAAAGGCCTGCTATTGAGATTAGTACAGTGTGATGTAAAAATTCCATCCTTTCCTGTGTAATGTACATAAATCAGAAAGGCTTAGTATCAAGTTTGGAATTGAAGTCGTCAACAACCTTTGCACGTTTCAATATTAATTCAACAACTCACTGTATCTCTTTATACAGGCGTGTACCGTTGTTGATTCGTGATGAATCCACAGTTGATATTCAAATTAGCGCGTCACGCACGGCACGGCGTTTACTGAAGTGCGTTTACGCAGTACACAAAAGTCGTCACACTGATCATCGCGCGTCGGGCACTTATAGTACGTATACGTGCAAAAGCCTGGTGCTTGGGAAAAATGATAAAGTCAAAGCCGCAAACATTCAAAAATTAGCACTTTGCTTCAGATATGCTAAATGTTTTTATGACGATAAGTATGCCTATCTGTTAAATTGAAACCATTCAGAATTTAATTCATACGTTTTCAGGAAGATTTTCGTTGTTGAAAGGTATCCAAACACGCCACAGAGTTGTTCATCACGAATCAACAACTCTGCATCCGATCGATGCGTCTGCGTATTTTTATCACGATGAACAACTCTGTGGCGTGTTTGAATACCTAAATGGTGCATAGTTGCACAGCAGTGGTTAATATACAAGAGGGCGGAGGGGGAATCGCCCCCTATTTTTTTTAAATAAAAAAAGCCCCCTTGCAAAGGTAGAAGAGAGAATATTAAAAAAAATATTAAAAAGCACGCCATAGCTCCCTCCCAATTATAAAACTTAAGTAGATGAAGTTCAACTGCCCAAAATGTTGCTCATAACACGATAAATATAATTAGCAATAATATTTCAAGTAAAAAAGTAGCCCCCAAGTAGCTCAAAAGAGCCCCCTGGAATGAAATTCAAAGGATGATTTTTATTGACTGGAAAATAAAACAGTCCCCTGATGATAAAAATTATGTTACCCTCTGGTGCACAGAATATAACAGAGAAACATTATATACACATATACTATGGAGATTAAATATTTAAGTCATGCAAGCATGTGAAAAAAAAACCTAGCTGTTTCAGACTTGTTTACCCCAGATTTTGCATTTTGAGTATGTAAAAAATACCCTGGTAAAACAATTTTTTGCCACCTAATATTTTCTCTTAGTCACAAAAATCAAACAATCACTATTGTTAGGCCTTAATTACCTATTGTCACTGCTGTTCTCAGGGAATCTTGGGTAAACACTACATACGAGTGCAGCTATTGCGGGTCCTGACGTACTAAGAGTATAGCGCCCTCCTCCTAGAAACAACAAGCCGATAGCCATATGGATCGCCATGTGACTGCCGTAGGGTACGTCAGAGGATATGCGACAGTGAAGCTGGCGAGTAAGACGAAGAACGTCTAAGTTTCCTGTACCAGCCATTACCTACAATGCAAGAATGTTTAAACTTTATTTTTTTTTGTCTTTAGATACAGATACAATTGAATATGCCAGAATAAGAACATCCCAACTCCATGAGCTGCCTTCTGTTAAGTTATGTAAAATATAAATGCATATAAATCTCAGAAAATGCTTTAAAATCACTAGAAAGCATTTCCATGTCTTTACCCCAATCATAGTGTCACATTTGACCTGTTAGTTGACTTTGTTATATAGATAATTTTCCTAGCATATAGTTGCAGAGGGGAGCTCGTGGAGTTGGGATGTTCTTGTAATGGCTGTTTAAATATAGCAACAATGTACTAGGTCACAAGTCAGAAACTGGTCCATCCAATATGGTGGAGCTGTTTCACGGTTCCCTTTTTTAAAGTATGTTTTATG
>JXSR01S073176.1:69428-99788 GCA_000969725.1 Ophiothrix spiculata
TGTGGACTCTGTACTTACCAAGGTGACATAAGCACTTTGGTTTGCTGACCCAGCAAATCTGAGACCAAGGACCAGACACGCACCTGCAAGAATGTTGCACTCGGCTTGACTGAAAAGGAATTGACAAGAAATAATGTTATCATGTGAGTGCAAGAAAGTCGTATCTGCAATAGCTGCCTTTTGTCATTAATTTGGATTGCACGATTGTAAAATCGCTAGTCCTGGGTCAGTGGTTCTTGAAATGGCTTCAGGTGACACCTGTCACCTGAAGAACCATTTCAAGAACCACTGACATATATATAAGAGAGTGAAATTTTGAAAATGAAGAACCATTTATCCGACTTTCATTATTTTTTTACAGAGTCCGTATTTTATACTTATCTATAGAATCAAAGCAGATTTGCACTCATTCCTCACTGAGCTTTATGCCATGATAAAAATGACGCAGAGTCAGGTATCTCCCCACTATATACTCTGTAAATCTTGAAGTATGCAACAAGTAGCTGATTAACGAACAAAAACCAATATGACCATACGGGGAAGTAAATTAGTCCGTATTTCTTGAATCATAACAAGGTACCAAATCTTGCTGAGAATTCAAATAAATTTATCTACAATATTTGTCCATGTGTTAGCAACAAAATTAGCCCAAAATAATACAAAAATTCATCTAAAAATATATTAATACGCAGTGATTCGACCATAATCAATCCTAATCAATTATTACTAGCTCTTACACAATACAAAACCACCAGTTCACAATGTTGAAGAATAGAAGGGATATGCTATGGATCTTGTAACAGAGTTTGATTTCTTGTTGCATACTTCAAGGTTTATAGAGTATAGATGTAATTACCTCATAGTTTGGAAGTCTATCTCCCCATCAAGTTCATTCCTCACTGATCTCCCAACAAAGGCATATTTCTTCACTATCTGTAATGTCAAAAACAAACAAACAAACAAAAAAAGAAATATAGTTGGTAAATATTAAAGGATCATAAAGATGAGATATATCTTTACGATGTCAATCCTAGGGCAGAAAAAGTTCTTGCAACCTTTTTGCAAATTTGCTGGAAGCTGTTACTTTTCACTGAAAAATAGTTCTGATTAGGCAAAAACAAAAAACAAGTTTGTTTCCTGTAGGTTCAAAAAACCTTAATGCAAAATGTTTTTTTTTAATTTTTTTGTATTGTTTCAAGAGGTGCTAAGGCAAATTTTGATTGAAAATCTGCAAGGGTGATGATTTTTCAGTAAGAAACCTGTCCGGTTTCTAGTTTTTGTTGAAAAGAAAACACTTCTTTAGTAAAAAATTTTCAATTTTCCCCATTCTTTTTATCAAATTGGCTATTTGATTTTCGTTTTCTAAAATATCAAATAAACAAATGAAATGCGCAAATATAATGCCGCCAAAACGAAATGCGCGCGGCGCAAGGGAAACAAACTTGTTTTTTGTTTTTGCCTTATACATGAAATTATAAAAAAACATGTTATATTTTACATTAAATATGTACTCTATAAATCTTGAAGTATGCAATAAGCAGCTGATTAACACACAAATACCAATATGATCATAAATTAGTCCGTATTTTTCGAATCATAACAATGTACTCAATCATGCTGAATACTCTCAAATGAACTCATGATCATGATTTTTCCATGTGGTAGCAACAAAATTAGCCAAAAATAATACTAAAATCATAAACTATTCATGTACAAAAATATTAATATGCAGTGATTTGGTCCTAATCAATCCTAATCATTCGTTATTAGTCTCTTAAACAATACAAAACCATCAGTTCACAATGTTGAAGAATACAAGGGATATGCTATGGATCTCGTAACAAAGTCTGATTGCTAGTTGCATACGGTTATAGAGTATACATACATGTAGATCTTAAATCAAGGAAGTTAGGTTAATTTAAAACTGAGTTTTAATTTTTGATCGCTGATCCAAGACAAACAATTTGACACCTTTAACCTTTGCAATTGGACAAAGTTAATTTGTTCGCCTACTTTGTTGATCACAGACTTAATCATCTATTATAATTGAACAAAAATTATACATTGATCAACAGTAATAGGCAGGAATTATGAGGCTTTTCTTCATTCGCAAGTAAACATAATCCCACATATATGCGCGTCTCCTGCAATTGTGCTGTGATCAGCTACGCACACGCTCATCATATCAATTCATGATGTGAAAAGGCCCGCCTATTTGGTGTTGAACAAAGTTTAACCTCTCTCTTGACTCCTACCTCGGGTACGTTACTATAAATCCAGTCACTAGTTGGTCGGATGTCATCCCACAATACAAGACCTCGACTGATAGTCTGTAATAAAAGATGACAAAGACAGTGATATGTACTGAACTATAGGAAAAGCAAATATTTACTGGACAATTTAAACAAAAATCCATGGTAGGCATTGCATTGACAACAATGGGCCCTGCACTATGAAGTTTTGTTTATAATGAAGGTCAGGGTAGGGCGGGATTATTTAAGGCTAATGTTAAAATCACCTATGGATATGATGACAAACAAAAATACATAGTAGGGTTGCATCTACAAGTAATGTGCCCTGCAATATTTTGTTTAAAGTTGTTCAATAAATTATTGTTTAGCCTACATGATCCGTGGCTTTGTAAATTCCACACAGCGTGTACGTTTTGCCAGATTAAACTTCCCCTCTTCACTATACTCTGTAAATCTTTAAGTATGCAACAAGCACCTGATTATAACATCACCAATAAGTTAAACCATTAATTTACATCTCTCTGGTTAAACATAAACCATACGGGGAAATTAGTCAGTTTTTCTCAAATCAAAATAATGTACCAAATCATGTTGAATATTCAAATGAACTTATTATTAATATTTGTCCATGTGTTAGCAACAAAATTAGCCCAAAATAATACCAAAATCGTGAAGAATTCATAACAGAAAATATTAATACGCAGGGATTTGATCTTAATCAATCCTTATCAATCATTACTAGTCTCTTACACAATACAAAAGCACCAGTACACGATTTTGTAGAATACAAGGGATATGCTCTGGATCTCGTAACAGAGTCTGATTGCTTGTTGCACACGTCAAGGTTTACAGAGTATATAATAGATGAGTAGATCTGCCCAACAAGGTACAAACCATAGACATTGAATACTGTAAAGCACTTTAATTTAACGGCATTAAAATTTAGTGAATTTGGAAACCCTTACTTTTTGGGTGCATTTTAATTTCACTAATTTGAATTATCTTAACTTAACTTCGTACACGGCACAAATGTATTCAAAAAATTTGCATACCTCCCGATAAGCTTCTCAGAACCGCCATCTTGTCTCTCGCTTGTGACCAAATTTTCTGTTTTTTACTGAATTTACAGCACGACATTTGCACATCAATACGTCAAAATGAACAACTAAACATCCAAGACAATTATGACACAACTAAAATAAACAGAATTCTTACCTTTTTTCATATTCAAGACAAAACAAAGTCATCTTACCAGCCTCGCCTAGACTTGAGTATCTTCGCAATAACAAAAAATCTAAAATTGTCACGCCACCACGCGCGCGCCACTTTACTGCTACACGGGCCATACGTGTGATACGCACTGCTTCAGTTGCAGTTGTGCGATGTTACGCAACGCACTCACAGATAAAAGTGCATGGGGTCATGACCCCGTCCTTCGCTGACTGAGCCCACGCTTTGAACGCCTCAGGAAGTGGTCTAGAGGTATATATACCGTATACTGTAAAGCATGAAAATTTCGCTAGCATTTTAATTTCGCTAATTTCGCTAGTATCACAATTCACTAAATTAAAATGCCGCTAAAATAATTGTTAACATAGCATTGAATAGCAAGATGATTCAAATTAGTGAAATTATATAAAATGCACCCAAAAAGTGAGGGTTTCCAAATTCGCTTACTTTTAATGCAGTGAAATTAAAGTGCTTTACAGTAATCTTGCCCACACTAGACCGAAATCTGGTTTGGCAAAATGTATTAAGAATTGTGTCTTAAAGAATACCCACCCACCTCCCCCTGGATTGATTCTTACCCTGAGTAGAAGGAAATCTGGTTTGACAAAATGTGTTCAAAACTTGGTCTTAAAGAATACCACCCACCTCCCCCGGTTTAAATCTTACCCTGAGTAGACATGAGTAGAGGGAAATCTAGTTTGACGAAATGTGTTCAAAACTTGGTCTTAAAGAATACCACCCACCTCCCCCTAAATCTTACACTGAGTAGAGGGAAATCTGGTTTGACGAAATGTGTTAAAAACTTGGTCTTAAAGAATACCACCCACCTCCCCCGGTTTAAATCTTACCCTGAGTAGACATGAGTAGAGGGAAATCTGGTTTGACGAAATGTGTTAAGAACTTGGTCTTAAAGAATACCCACCCACCTCCCCCTGGTTTAATTCTTACCCTGAGTAGAAGGAAATCTGGTTTGACAAAATGTGTTCAAAACTTGGTCTTAAAGAATACCACCCACCTCCCCCGGTTTAAATCTTACCCTGAGTTGACATGAGTAGAGGGAAATCTAGTTTGACGAAATGTGTTCAAAACTTGGTCTTAAAGAATACCACCCACCTCCCCCGGTTTAAATCTTACCCTGAGTAGACATGAGTAGAGGGAAATCTGGTTTGACGAAATGTGTTAAGAACTTGGTCTTAAAGAATACCCACCCACCTCCCCCTGGTTTAATTCTTACCCTGAGTAGAAGGAAATCTGGTTTGACAAAATCCAGCAAGAATTGCGTGTCTGGTGCAGTCAGCCACTGCGCTACAGCCCTGATAGAAAACAAAATAGTCACCTAAACAGTGCGCTTATTAGGACAAAAGATGAGCAAAATAAATGTTCAAAAAGTATGAATGGATCAAAAGTTTATCTTAATCAAGAAAATTTTATAGCGGAATCTGGACTCGCCGCCATTCTTCTTATTCCTATATTGGAAATCCCTCCTTTCTAATAGGAGCACCTCCATAAACGGAGTAAAGTTAATAGGAGTTCACACAATTCTCTTTGATTTGACTTTCATGTAAATCCTATGGGATGGTGGCCATCTTGGATTGTCACTCATGGAGAGCGAGTTATATAGTACCTCTGGCATTATATGTCACACTTTGAGAGTCTTCTATAAGGATTTAATAGCAGGAAAATTGACGTACTTTGATCAGAGCAAGTCACTATACAGGTATTTTAAATGCAGACACGGTTTGCATGTGAAACAAATTGCTGTATATGCATCAAGTGAAGATTTACGCGATCTGCCTGTATATCGGGCCAAATTCCAAATATATCTGGAGGTACACTAACTCTGGTCCATGAGTGACACAAAATGGTGGCGAATCCAGATTCCCCTATTAAATTTCCCTGATCTAAATACAGAATGCTTCTTGGTTCAGTTGGTGAATAACTAGTTGATTCTTCCAAACCCAGAATCATTCCCATTTTTAAACTCAAGCCCACCCAGTCAAGGATGTTTTGTGAATACCTGAAAAAATTATATTTTACAATATGGACAGTTTTGACTTCAGCTTATTTTTTCTGATTCATCACAAAATGAAACCAACAGGTTAAATAATATCAATAAATACAGGGAGGCATCCATAGCTGATTTGTAATCCCACGGAGCATCAGCACACTTTACAGGTAATTGCTGACCACTGTGGCCCAAGTAAGCTCCATTCCACATATGCACCATCCCTGCCTGGATCAGCTCCCTGGGTTTTGCATGGGTTTCCACAACGCTATTAGCACTCAACATTTGGCATGCAGCTGGGTTCGAAAAAGGGACCTTCTGTACCGCAAGAGAGCTCCTTACCATTTGGGCTAACTGACTGCATTTGAAGTTAAATTTACCATGCAAAATTTAGACAGTAAAAACCGGGAGGTGTAAATTTGAGAAGAAGGCCTATTAACCTATATTGCTTCAATTTCATCTGGCCACAGCTTGTCAAGGATCTGCTGTGTAACAAATATGTAAGCAAGTTCGTTTTTACTTACTGATTGCCCGTTTTGAAGAACATAAGACCAAGTGCGAGTGTTGCCCCCGGCGATGTGACATCTATATTGACTTGGTCGCCTTCCTTTATTTGATAACATGGTGATTTGAACTTCTCTCCGTGAGCACCAATCTATATATTACAGACAAGATAAAGCAGTTATAAGTCAAACGATAATTTATTGGACAGTGTAAACTAAAATCCAGAGTACAGGGCCCCATTGTTTGTAAATGTAATTTCTGCATGGGTTTTTGTTCAAATTCTCCAAAAAAAAATTATTTTGCCTTTAGTGTTGCATTCTGCCTATCATACCTCCCGTCAACCTAAATTGTCAATTTAATATTGTAAACGGCAATATTTTCGCGCTGAGTAATTTTTTGCGCACAGGCCAATTTAAATCGTTTCACACGTTTTGATTTTTTCCCTTGTGATATGTTTACGTGCGGCGGGATGTACATACCAATTTTCTTTGTACATTAATTTTTACGCAAAGCAAGCTCAAATTTGAAATGATAGGTATGTCGGGGGTATACAGAACTGATTTTGAGCAAACATTTGGCCTTTGAAACTGATTTTTTTTCTTATTATATTTTGCTAAGTTACATTGTATTGTCTGTAGTAGCATTAATTTTGGTGTTTCTGTATTTTGCTGTATGTAATTAGTATTTTCGTAGACGTTCAGTATATTTTGTATTTTAGCGCCTAGAGGCCGCCTTGTGCACGTATTAGTGCGCTTTTAAATCCCTTATCATTATTATTATATTATTATCATTATTGAGGGTCTAGTGAACTGAAATTTTTGCCGAAAATTGGCATCTGAGTTAAAACAAATTCATAATTTTTTTATCAAATTCTGTAGTTGGAGTTAAAATGTCATATTTTTCTTCAAAATGGGGGTCTAAAGAACTGAACCATACTAAAAATGGGGATCTGATGAGCTGCTTGGAGGCCTGAAAAGGGAAGTCTTGACCGGATGGACATAGGTACCCTGCTCATATGTGAGTGAGCCTACTCGGGATGAAATCCTTACTGGTTGTTTCTTGTAGCCGCCTGCCATATAGTGGTACAGCTGATCCGCCATGTTCAAATCTGACAGCCCCACTGCATCGCTACCATGCTGAAATGAAAATTTACCATTAAGAAATTTTGTTAACTTTTACATTGTTTCTTTTCTCTCTTAATTCTACCTGATTGCCTTACTTGTATTTTGTCGAAAACTTGTTTTGCCCCAGAAAAATGGATAAAAAGCACATGCTTTCCTATACTAAAACAAGTGGGATTTATTTTGTCATCCCAAAGTTAATGGGAGACAGGGGGGCGCTTCAATTTTAACACTTCATATAGTATTGCTTTAATTGGTCATGTTCTAGAAATCAAACAGAATATATGCAGAACATGTCAGAATGGTAATTAACAAATTAATTGTTTGTGCTTTATGTTATACTATTAAATTCATAGAGTCTGCATGTTATACTAAACCCTTACGTCCATGCATAACCTTATATTTGCATTCTGAAATTTTGAAATAAAGACAGGATGTCCTTGACTCATACTTAACAAATCCATGCTAAACCATATTTTATGTCCTTTGATACTGACATGCTTGCTTGCTTGGTACGTATCCGTCATGGCTGACAGTTCGTGACTCTCATGATAGCATTCCACTGTTTACGATCAGCAGCTAGTTGATATACAACGAGTAGAGGTTGTCCAACAAGGGTCTTGATTCTGTCAATCCATCTTGCTTTTGGTCGACCTGGTTTCCTTGCACCTTCAATTTTTCCCTGCATGATCACTTTCTCAAGACAGTTGCTTTCACGTCTTGCTATATGACCGAAGTAGCTGAGTGCATGATGATTAATTATATCAAGCAATCTCTTATTGATGCCAACTTGTTGCAGAACACTTGTATTAGTCCTTCTTGCTGTCCACGGGATTTTGGGCATTTTTCGCCAGCACTACATTTCAAAAGCGTTTATCCTGTCATTATCAGCCTTTGTAAGTGACCATGTTTCACTAGCATATGTGGCAATGGGAAACACAAGTGCTTGAATAAGGTGAATTTTAGTTGCTTTGGTGATTCCTCGGTCTGCCCATATTTTTTGAAGGCTCACCATTGCTGATCTTGCCATTGTCAATCGTCTTCTGATCTCTTGTTTACAGTTGCCATCTTGAGCAATGAGTGCTCCGAGAAAGTTGAACTGAGATACTCTTTCGACATATGATGTTAAAAATAAGGCAGAATTCGCCTGTCATACTTACCCCTAACATAACCATGCCAAGTGCCAGCCCTGCTGTGAGTGAGTAAGATTCTCTATCTGTGCAATTTTCTAGCTCTGGACCAGGAGGGCGCCCTATAAATACGACAGGAAATCATTCATCACGTCAGATATAGAGGGCTATGGAAACGTAAGTCTGAGAAAACCACAAAATTCTTACAGTGAAATTTATAATATCTATAATGGGCAGTGCCTTAAAGGTGTAGGTTCCGATCACATTCTCCCCCACCGCACCCCTTCCCCCCCCCCCCCCCCCCCCCCCCCAATTTTCATAACAGCCTCATCCCGGGGTTGTGTATTTTTTTTGCCTCTCAAGAGAAAACAAGAAGCAAACGGAGGTGAAAATTTCACATATGCATTTCAGAGGTCAAGAGCAATCAGTTTAAACTAAATTACACACATGCTAAGATAGGAACCTACACCTTTAATAAACAAAACCAACACCCATAATAGCTGCCCCTGTTATACTTTGATCATCATTAAATAGGCGGGAATTATGAGGCTTTTCTTCATTGGCAAGTAAACATAATCCCACTTACACGCGCGTCATACAAACTGATGCGCGATCGAGTCACACAGTCAACGTGCGCTGCGTCTCCTGCAGTTGTGCTTTGTTTAGCTACGCACGCGCTTATCTGTATCAATTCACGATGTCAAGAGGCCGCCTATTTGGTGTTGATCAAAGTATGGCTGTTAAATATCTTATACACCTGGCTCAAGAGATCAGAGGCAACATGGCAGCTATTTATGCCCATTATGCATATCTCCCAGTGGGCACAAATCAACAGATTTTACTACAAAAAATGTTTTAGATTTGGCTTCAAAAATATTTTGACCCTCAACGTTGAGTCAACGTTGAATAAACTTTGAGGATTAGAGAGTTTTTACTAGAGGATTAGAGAGTTTTTGCTATAGTACAGACCAGAGGGAAATGTGTTAGTGAAAAATAAAAATTCCCCAATTTAAATTTTAATACAAAAAAATTATTGCCCTATTGAACTGACCCTTGACATTCTAATCGACCTTTGTGTGCAGTGGGATTTGTGTATAGCAGAGAAACAAGAGTGATTTGGTGCCAGTGATAGCTAGGTCAATTCATTTAGAAGGTTACTGGTAAATTTCTTCAATTTATATTGCCGACAGCTGAAATATGTAAGGCCTTACAGGTGACCAGGCCAGCGAAAACGGATCTTTAAACCTTTTCAATTCCAAGTTGAAAATTAGTTGAAATCAGGTTTAATTATGGTTGAAAATATGATGATTAAACGTTGATAAATTTGTATCTCCAAACAACACCTCTGCTATATGTCTATGTGCAGTGTAAGCTTGAACCGATGCATCGTATCGGCCATCGTTTCGGGTCGATATTACACCCTATCGGCAAAAGATCATATCGGTAAAATCACCTGTCTTTGCTGATGAACTTTACCGATGTTTGGATTTAAGCCTAGCTTGGCTAGGCCACATTTATGATCAGCTGATGATGCACTAAAAGCGTGGCCTAGCTGGGCTAGGCCACGTTTTTGATCAGCTGATGATGCACTAAAAACGTGGTCTAGCCCTAGCTGGATAAGGCCACGTTTTTGATCAGCTGATGATGTACTAAAAGCGTGGCCTAGCATTAGCTGGGCTAGGCCACGTTTTTGATCAGCTGATGATGCACTAACATATCGGTAACAGATATCGTATCGCCAAAGTGACAAATATAAAACATCGGCATATCGTATCGGTAAGGAAATCGGTTCAACCTTAGTGCAGTGCATTGATAAACTAAGCACCCACAATAGCTGCTACTTGCATGAACATAATTATGTACATCTTTGCAGATCAGATGCTACATGGCAGCTATTCTATTCATAACCATTATATATACCTATTTCTCCAAGCAACACCTCTGCTATATGTCTATGTGCTGTTCCTTGATAAACTAATCCAACACCCATAATAGCTGCCACTTGTACAATATGCGGTACATCTAGCTCTGTGGAAGTCGGCGGCAACAGGGCAGCTATGTGTATGCTAAGCATTTTGGTTATCTGAACATCCATGGTGCCTCTCCTGTGGTCAGAAAGGAAAAATGTGCAAAGTTTGATATAGTTCTGATGTTTAAAGGGGGGAACACACGTTACTCAATTTTACGTTTTTGCAAATTTATTTTGTACCATAACAAAGTGCTTAAAGGGCCGAGTTGGCCACAGACTCCAGGGAGATATATATGTACTAGCAACCAATTACACAAATTGGGAGGAATTTACTGTTGACAGTTTTTACAAGCATTAGAGGTTTTCCTGAACTCGCTGAACCTTTTACAGACAAACAGAAATAGAGAATAAAGGTGACAGGGTCAATTTTTTATGGACACCTTGGGTTTGCAAAGGTTACAAGAACTTATTTAGTTTCCAAATGTTGGGGTTTTGCCAGGAAGTTGGCCTGGTCAACTGACACGGGTCTTTAAAGTTAATAAAAGTATACATTTCCAGAAAGGAATTTTCACAAGAACATGATGGTGATGTTGAGTTTTGACCAAAAATCACATAGAAAATCACAAAAAAATACATTTTTTGGCCATTTGGGCTTCCGGACAAGCTAAAAATAACATTTTTTTTTTCAAATGACCTCGGAATGGGAATTTTAATTTAAAACACTCACTTGGATGTTTCGTCATTTTTACTTCTTAGGATTTTGGCCAATTCTTTTTATTTTCATGCCAAATAAGGTCAAAAAGTGACTAGATAGTGCTAATGCTAATTACAAGTTCGGGTTCGTACACAAACAGTTAAAGAGAACGCAAACTCAACATTCTGGTTATTGTGTTGAAGAGTCACTTTTTCTGTTGGCAATTGCCAGAAAGTGTAAAATCAGCTTCGGAAATTCTCGGAAATCATGTTTTGAAAAGGTCTATAGGCCGGTATGTGATGAAACTGACAAATTAATCATTTACAAAAAAAGAGAAAATTTGATCTCAACTTACTTTGCCGCTGCAAGTCCTAGCAGTAGTCCAACACTGGTTATTTCATGTCCCTGAAAAAATGGGGGAATATATTAATAGTAATATAGTAAACAAATATTGACTACTTTGAGGGACATGGTTAAAATTATTTTCCCAAGGTGATCTTAAAACCTTGGAATATGCCCGAAGCGAAGCTGAGGATCAAGCTTGAGATCAAGCTTATAGTAGCGTGTGTGAAGCTTGAGTTGCATGGCGCAAAATACATTGAATGTACCTAGTGAAATATATGCCCCAATATCAATTTATAGGGCCTAGTTAAATCCAATTCCTCACTTTTAACCAATCAGAGGAAAGGAATCTATATACGAGATATATAATTTGCAATGACTCACACATATCTTTGCTATGGTAACAGATCAGACCTGTTTTGTTGGTATCAATGGTAAATACTGGTAATGAGTGTTGAGTATGCTTTCCTTGATACTATAGCAATGTTTGATAGAAGACATTCGAAACTATTACTTTGTGTAGACAGTTTTGCACAAGGAATATTTTTGAGACCATTTTCAGCAAAATCAGACACTTTTGACATTTTTGACCCTATAGAGTCAAACGTGTGACCCCTGAACGACATTTTTTGGATATAACTTCAAAACCAAACATCGGTGATAACTTGTATAGTCATAATTATGTCAACAACTTGTCTGACCTTGCAAAGATAGTCATGGACTTTGAGTGTGGTGATATTAGACAAATGCCCATTCAACCCAAGTGCCATCAGGAAGCCGGCACGGTCATAAAGGTAACAATTTTAACCATGCAAAAATAGTCTTGGACTTTGAGTGTGGTGAGATTGAACAGATGCCTATCCAACCCGAGTGCCATCAGGAAGCCAGCATGGTCATAAAGGTTACAAATTATCTTAACTTGCAGAGATAGTCATGGACTTTGAGTGTGGTGAGATTAGACAGATGCCCATTCAACCCAAGTGCCATCAGGAAGCCGGCGCGGTCATAAAGGTAACAATTTGTCTTATACCTTGCAAAGATAGTCATGGTCTTTGAGTGTAGTCAGATTTATCTTACCTTGCGAAGATAATCATGGACTTTGAGTGTGGTGAGATTAGACAAATGCCCATTCAACCCAAGTGCCATCAGGAAGCTGGCATGGTCATAAAGGTAGCAATTTATCTTACCTTGCAAAGATAGTCATGGACTTTGAGGGTGGTGAGATTAGACAAATGGCCATTCAACCCAAGTGCCATCAGGGAGCCGGCATGGTCATAAAGGTAACAATTTATCTTACCTTGCAAAGACAGTCATGGACTTTGAGTGTGGTGAGATTAGACAAATACACATTCAACCCAAGTGCCATCAGGAAGCTGGCATGGTAATAAAGGTAACAATTTATCTTACCTTGCAAAGATAGTCATGGACTTTGAGAGTGGTTAGATTAGACAAATACCCATTCAACCCAAGTGCCAACAGGAAGCCGGCATGGTCATAAAGGTAACAATTTATCTTACCTTGCGAAGAAAGTCATGGACTTTGAGTGTGGTGAGATTAGACAAATGCCCATTCAACCCAAGTGCCATCAGGAAACTGGCATGGTCATAAAGGTAACAATTTATCTTACCTTGCAAAGATAGTCATGGACTTTGAGAGTGGTGAGATTAGACAAATGCCCATTCAACCCAAGTGCCATCAGGAAGCCGGCATGGTCAAATGTTAACTCGCTACCCTGAGGTTTGTTGTAAACGATCCATGTTGAATCAATCTGGAATGAATATAAACCATCACAGTAAATTATCTTGCAACAAAAAGTTTTTAAAAATTACGCTAGATTGTAATATTTCCAAACAGCCAGGTTGATCACAGATATGTGACCGTCCATCCCAAACAAGCCGTAAATGTAGCCTTTTGTCATTTTCAGTTTTTTGAATATTTGCAAAGACCATGCTATAATGATTAAAATGACACCTTATAGAACTTCACTTGATTTCCAGAAGTCAAGATACGGTCTGTCAGGGAGTAAAATGTATAACTGAGATAAACATGTTCAAAGATCAGTGAGCCCTATATTTTCTGTTGATTTTCCTAAAAATATACAGATATATTTCATATTTCTGATCATTTTCTTGAAATGAAACTGTGCTGTTTTTTTGAAATAAGCACAAGGATTATGAATCTTGTCAAAAATCAATTTTAGCAATTTACAACATTAACACACATTTTCATCTGTAGCGCAAAATAAAATTTGGTACATTTACAGCTGCTTTGAAATGAGCAGTCACATATTCGCGAGAATCGGCGGGAATCAAGCACGTAACCTACATATAATTTGAAGACCTTTACTACTTCACTGGACCACACAAGTTTTCTAGTGAATGGTACTGACTGCAGATGTATTACTCTACTGTAAGGGAAGAAAACAAGCTTACCTGAATCCCAAAAATGATTTACATAAAGCCAAGGACTCAAAATTGTTAAATATTCACATGTGAGATGTTTCAAAAGGCTCGAAAAGCATCCCATTTGTGGGCCAATTTGGTTATAAGTATAAGATTTGTTTTTATCACAAAATGTTTTTAGAACTTAAGAGTTAAGAGATTTTGTGTTATCTATTAAATTTTTATGTTTCTCATCATGTATGTAGTACTGTAAACCCCAATATTTTCGCACTCAGTAATTTTCGTGCAAAGCTAATTTTGAGAAGTTTTGAATCATTTTGCGGGCTTTAATTTTCATGCTTGTGATTTTTTTAATGTGCGGGGGTATATACATATACCACTTTTCGCGCTACATTTATTTTCGCGCTAGGTGAATAGATGGCGAAAAGCGCACAAATTAATGTAGTGCGAAATATACCACTTATACAGTATGTTCAAGTGTAGTTCAACATTTTATATGGACTTTGGTATCTTAAATCATAATCAACAGAACCAAATGAGATTCCCGAATTCCGAGCACTAAAATTCCTGAAATTCACAATTAACCTTACTCTACTGCATGTTGGCCTGACAGATAATTTTCAAATCTGCAGAATAGTTCCCTCTAAAACTTGCGACCCATCTCCAATTTGAGGCGTGGACAATTAACCCAATTACTGTAAACAGGGTTATTTTCGCGATAATTTAATTTTCACGAATTTCGCGAATCATCAACTAACCGCGAATATACTCATTTTATGTGTAGGTCTTTGTAATGAAGCTTTAAAACGCTAATTTAACACACACGAAAAGGTCATGATTTTCGTATTTCGCGAAATATTCTGCTCGTGAAAATATAACTGTTTACAAGTATGACCAGGGAAAATTGAACTTATATACATATTCGAATAGCTTGTGCAGACTCAATGTGCGCATGATAGTTTATCAGCACCCTATGCTAGGCTGCATTACTTTATTTTTGGTGTGAATCCCTGTTACATTATTATGAATTCTACAATGATTTTTCAAACTATAGGTTTGTCTTTTTCCATTCAAAAGAACGGTACTGTTATATAAAGGATGTACGGATACTTGGTGTGGCTCTTGCAGTGAGCGCACAAGTATTGCAACTTTATCAAAAGACCATATCGTCGGTCACATCACATAATGTTCAATATGACGAAAGATGCGTTTTGAGAAAATCGCATTTGAAAATTCGTATGTAGACTTTGTGTCATATTGAAGAACCTTTGCACTTAAGTTTTCTTCTGATACTAATATTTATTTAAAAAAAAAAGACTTCAAAGTTTTTATTATGTTTAATGTCAAATAAAAATACTAATTTAAAACTCTTATTTAATATAGCTTTGAACTTATAGATCTCTTTTTATAGATTTTTTTTATATTTAGCGATCTTTTAGTACAGTAATTGAATACGTCAAACTGAGCTATATGATATAGATCTGTATGCGAAAAAAAAAATTCATTGCGAAGTTTAAATTGCGCACCATATAGATATGTATGTGATGCGCTGTTACGCTATACTTTAGTATATGATTTTTGCATATAGTGCAGTTTGTGAAACGCTAAATTTAAATAGAACGCATATAGACCAAAAATTATTAATTATTTCTTGTTAATTAGGCTAAATTAAGGCCTGTAACTTGGACGATATGAAGAAATCATCAATATATCAATCGAGACAAATTTTCTCAAAAAAGTCAACAATGTCATATAGACCGGTATGTGATGCGCCCGACGATATATATAGGGAGCAGTGTGGCACACTGGTAGTACTCTCATTTTCTGTAGGTTGGTAAAGTACTGTCAATAATTGCCTTTCACCAATGAAACTAGCAAGTGGTTTTACATGAATTTGACCTAAATTGACCTTAATAGTGCAGTAATCTATATATCCCAGAATTGAATCGATGAGAAGTTCTTACCTAGGTGAGAAATTCTAGTGATGCCTTGCCAAAAATTTTCATTTTTAAATGACTAAATATATTTTGGCCTTTCGGCTGTCAGATGAAAAGCAAAATATGGGGTGTATTTCAAAAATAGTTGTGAACGATCGTAAGTATGGCAAACCGTTCGCAACTACTGAGATTTTATCATAAAGTTACGAACAATTGTAAGTTTATTCCAAGAAAAATTAAGACTTACAATTTAATGCATTTGTAAATATCTTTGTAAGTTTTTAGTCATTGTAAGTTGTAAGTATTGTAAATATGATCATAAATATATAATTCATTTATAATTATGGTTTATTTCACGACAAAATTAATTAAATAGTATTTCAGATGAAAGTGGCTATATGCATAAGTTTTGCCCAAATAACGACAGAGCTCTTTAACAAGCGCGATTACTGTTCGATATAATTCAGTTCGATATAAACCTACATTTTGGAAACCTATAAATTCCTAACTCTTTGTGAAATATACCCAGCACCTGTTACGATTATTCGTATTTTCGTTCGTAGCTTTACAACCTTTTGTGAAACAAACCTTACTATCATTTGTAGCCACGATCATTTTTAGACTTATGAATGTGCTTCCGAGTAGAACTTACGATCACCTTTGTGAAATACACCCCTGGACATATAAGATTTAAAAATACAGACCTGTGAACAGCCTGGAGCTATCTTGAGCCCTGCTGCAACCCCATTGTGAAAGAGTGGCCAGTGATGGATGTTATTGGGCACGTCAATGTGGAGAAAATTGATTGTCTGATTTCTGAAAAAGAAGAAAAGATCAGAAAAAGAAACTGGATTTATCTTAATTAAAACTTAGATATGTAATTCTAAAAAAATCCTAAAAAAAACATAAAAATATGTACGTTTTGTCTAAACAAATTTATTTCGATGCTATTCAAAATTTCACGGACCAGGTCTAAAATGTGACTCACCATATTGAAAGGTACCTTATAAGGTTCCCAAAATCAAAATGGATTTTTTGGTCTTATCTGAAAGCTGAGATTTTAAGCAAAGCTACATCCAAATTGATAAAAGCAATCAGGCTGATTCGGAAAACTATAGTTCTGAGAAAACCAAGTTTTTGTTTTGAGTAAAACTTGAATAGAGAGAGGATTTTTATCTTGGTTTTAGCACATATATTTTGAATGTTAGAACCTGATTAATATGATAGAATACACTTCAAAGGCAACGTTTGTGATAAAATTAGAAATTTGCCCTTGGACATGATTTTTGACCATGCTCAGCTTCAATGGCCCGTAATTTACTATGCCAACCTTTAGGTACCTATTGATATGGCAGGTCACAAATAAAGCCAGGTCTGAACCATAAAGAGCTTGGTTGAATGCTTCCAACTTTTTTCAAAGTTGAAATTTTGGTATCAAAAATGCTCATTTTCTTATAATGCAAGAGACTACTTTCGCATGTGTCACAATGCACACTATACGAAGTACAGTGCAACAGGCCTTATTTTTCCTAATTTTAAATTACTATAATATTATTATGTTACGTAGTACCTGATTGATATTTTAAATATACATTAACCAAGGGCAGCCCCTTATATGCTGAAAATTCCAAGGTCATTGGTTCACTAAAAGCTGAGATAGCCTCACATGAAAGCTTGTTTTGTATTGGTCAAAAGTAGGATATTGCTGACAAGGCCAAATATTAAGCCAATCAGTGATGCGTTTATTGAATGCTTCAACTGAATGATCTAGTCATTTAAACACACACTATTGACTTTGTGTATTGAGTGTATGAATGGCATTGTCAGCAATGAACTAATGGTCTAGAAAATACAATAGCTGTTAATTGCTAACAGAATACTAGTGCCTTTAAAATTAGCCTATAATTAAGAAATATTAATTATAACTGATTCGTTGTTTTATTTCCGGACAAAATGTTACAGAATTTATTTATAACCATAGTTTACATAGATTTATGATGAAATTTAGGTTCTTGACCTTGAATTTCCTGTTAAATTATCAAAAATGTCAAAATGGTATCCAAGTCAAAACACAATTAAACAGTAATTACGTTGTAACTTCAAAAGTATGAAGTATTTCAAAAATCTGTCTAACAGATTTTTAAACATGTTTTTCTGTATCCCTTAACACCAAAATTAGAAAATTTAATAAAACTCTGAACAAAAATATAGGCAATTCAAAAAATGGTGATTTTTGCAAATTTTTGGGTAAAAAATGAGAAGTATGCAAAATAATAAAAATCCGTCTAACAGAAATTTTCACCATGAAGTAACAAACTGTCTGAATGCACAATTTCCCGATTAATGTCAAGATTGTCAAAATATAGGCATTTATAGATTTTCCTGGTTTTTGTTTAAAATATGGTAATTATATGCAAATGATGATACGCAAAATTAAATTCTTAACATAATTTACATCGTGTAAGTGTAATGTTGAAAATATTATGCAAGAAAAAGAGTTTCATTGAAATACAAATGAGTAGTTTATATTTTAGTATTGACCAGTAGGTTAGGAAAAATAAGGCCTGTTGCACTGTACTCATACCTGGGTATCATGCAGTCCATCTAGATAGACATCACACGCTTCACGTTCGCTTGCGAGGTACATCTAGATGGACTTGGTATCATGTAGTCCATCTAGATGGACCTCACACGCGAGCGCCGTAGAGGTCCATCAACTTACACACCAAACCCCCTGCTGGGTTTCTTTTACAGAAAATTGGTGACCATATGGCCAGTCAATGCTAGCTAAACAAATAGAGGTTTTATTTAATAAATGGTTATATATGACTCACACTTGAATATTAGAAGAAAGGCAAAGGCTTTTGGTTATCACAACCTGCCCTTTCTTGAGTTACAGGGCGGTATCAGATTTCATTTGCCTTGGATTTCCAAGGCAGGGTTTGTTGTAAGTTGATGGACCTCGCGCTTCGCGTTCTCTTGCGAGGTACATCTAGATGGACTTGGTATCATGTTGTGCACAGGGTACTAATATGTAACGGTTACGGTAACTTGCATATAACGTAGTGATATTTGATTGCACAGGATACTGAAATATTTGGTGTTTTTTTTAAACTGCACTATATGGAGTATACATAATGTATGGTCACATAACCAAAGGTCATCATATGGCGTCTGGTAATTGGAAGGAAGCTGCAATGCCGCAAAATCGGTATGACATTGTTATGACACGGGTGAATGCTTGTGTTGCCTGGTCGGTCACCAGTTGGCTGTTAATGGACCAAGACATCGTATACAAGCCGCAAGGTTTTAACTCTGATTTAAATTAATGCGGCAATGTTTCGGTGCCTCAACAGCTTACAGACACCATCTGGTTACTGGCCAATGTCCGATCGGAGTCTGCTGAATTTCTACCTGGTATGACGCTGTAAACACAACATAACTTCACCACAAGGTTATGTGACCAGGATATCCGTTGTCTATTGATATTTTACGGCTGTAACCTGTACAGTTTGAGTTAAATGAAAGTGTGTCTAAGAACGGTTACTATAAATAAACTTACATAAAAAAGTGTATGCAAATGTGAAATACATACAAAATTGCTCATAAAATCAAAATGGTTTGACTAACTTGTAAGACATTTGAATATACAACATTTTACAACAACCCTAACTGGCTAAAAAGGCCGAGAACTATCTCTTCAAATCTTACTATATAAAAAAAAACCCTATTTTTAGAGATTGAATAAATATTTCGAAGGTCAAACTTTGAACAGAGACTTGAAATTTGAAATGCATTCAAACATGGGATTCGAACCTGGGACACCTCACATCCAGGTGCAATGTTCAACACTTCCAATAAGCTTCACATATGTGACCCGTCATATCGGATGGTACTTTTAAGGGTCCCAAAATCAATTTTTTTTTTTTTTTGGTTTCGTTTAAAAGTTGAAATTTTAAACTTTAAAATGACTCCTTGCTTTTGGTTTATTGGATGTTCAGTTGCAAAAGTTACATCCAAATTAGTAAAAGGAATCGGATTGATTCGGAAAACTATAGTTCTGAGAAAATTGAGTTTAAAGTTTTGTACTGGGTAAAACTTCAATGGAGAGAGGATTTTTATCTTGGTTTTTCCACATGTTTTGGATGTTGGAACCTGATTATATGATAGAATACAATTCGACCTTGGGCGTGATTTTTGTTTATGCTCAGCTTCAATGGCCCATATCTCGTAATATACTATGCCGACCTTAAAGGAGCCCTGCCCTGTCCGATTGGGTCAACACTTTTTCAAACTTTCTGAGATTTTGTTACCAAAATATTTCTCATAATTTCCTCATTATCCATGTGAAATTTTACGGCTGAAACATGTCACGTTTCGGAAATATAAGTGAAAATGTGTTAAAATTATTAATATTATGGTAACCATTATATTATTTATACAGTAAAAAGTATAGGAAAATTTAAAATACAAAATTGCTCATAAAATCAAAACGGTTGTTCCGATTCGACTCATATTTGAAATTGAAGCATCTTAAGTGGTGATCTTTCATATGACAGTTAAAACTAAAATTTAAAAAATCGGACTATGTACCTTTAAGGTACCTATCGATATGACGGGCACATATGGCGCTGCCTCAGAAACAATTTGGTGATTATATACATCTCCCAGTTGTGATGTATGTTGTATATTGTTTTCAATTTTGTACTGTAGGATTTTGTGGGATTCAGCAGTATTGGGGTTAATGGATATCTTTCACATAAAGCAGTAAACTAAATTTATTGGACCACATTCCTTTACAGAAGCTTGGTCCGATTTTTAAAACCTATAGTTTTCAATGTCATATGAAAGATGACCACTGAAGAGCTAGGTCTAAATTTCAAAATACAGCTGAATCGGCTAAACCGTTTTGATTTTATGGGATTGGTCATTAACGTCTCTGTCACGACTTCAGTGTCTTACCTTGGGGGAGCTCTGCCACCTAGATTGAGTTTTGGGATTGGTAAGGTCTCTGTAACAACTGCTTTTGAAGTACATAATGTAAACATGCCTCTGAAATTAACAGTAAAAATCAAGTAAAGACAAAGTAAATATATAAGCTTGCATTTTGTGTATGATTGGTCAAGATTTACTATAAGTCTCTGTTGTAAAGTTAAATTTTAGGCGGCAAATTGTAACTTTACGATGGTGTCTAAAATGTGAAATTACAATTTGCAGCCTAAAATCTGATAGTCCTATTATCTATCAAAATTACTATATACATGAGAATGCTAATTAGGCGTTGGAGCACAATTAGGCAACAACTTTGTGCGGCCGGCCGCAACATGGCCACAGCCTTGATTTTCCAAGATGGCGACCGTAAGCTTGATTATGCACCTCTACATAATGTCAAAACATGTAATGAATATTTTACAATAATCTTGATGTGAAAAATGAAGCCTGTCGCCATCTTGGAAAATTAAGGCTGTGGCCAGGTTGTGGCCGGCCGAACAAAGTTGTGGCTTAATTGTGCTCCAACGCCTTACAATATTCCAATAAATATCAGTGAAATACACCAATAATTGTAATCAATGAAACAAATCATGCAAACAATGTCATTTAAATATGTTTTTTATTATTATTATTTTGTCCCTAGTGACTTTTATTTCATATCAATATTATTTTTTAATTCAAAATCACCAGCTACTATTGTGTAATAATAGGCTGTAATTCATTCAAGAAATAAACAGATGGAATTTAAAGTATGCGATACAAAAAAACACCCCATACAATGCAAATGTATGGACAATCGTGTAAACCTGAAGTTCATTTCAGATACCGAATATTACCAATCTGTGAGAGCATTGTAAAAAATTGGCTCTTTTTGACTTTGTTTCCAGAAAGGTGTCTCCTTATTTACCAAGTGAAATTTTAAACCACTCTTAACCACTCTTTACCCTCAGACCACTCTATATACCAAAGGGAAGGGTGGTTATCAAATCTAACAAAATTATAGGCCAGACAATAATTTATTGGACAGTTTAAACAAAATTCCAGAGTACAGGGCCCCATTGTTTGAAAATACAACCAATGCATGGATTTCTGTTTAAATTGTCTAATGAATATTAATTATGGTCCAGTTCATAAAACAAATATTGCTCTTCAATTCATACACTCTGCATGTCACCTAGCCAACCAGAACACAAAATTTAAAGTCCGTGGACTGGATTGAAAATTCACAATGCTCTGTGCTTGTTGCGTTCCAGTTTGCGTGGTGGGCGTTTAGTTTTAAGAATGCATCATTGTTTTTCTCAGGTGATGATTTAGAAGAGAAGTATGGCCATACATGTATGAATACCTAATTTATTTTCACAAAAGATGCAATATTGTTTTTCTGTCAGGTATGAATTAGATTAATAAATTTGCACTCCATTATGCTTGTAAAATGAGACGAATCTATACACTAGTAGTACATTTTGATTGCTATACATACACTCCGCGTGTGCTGCGCGTGTCACCTAGTCAATCAGAACTCAAGAATAAAAAGTACGCGGAGTGCAGTGGATTTTCACAATGCACTGCGCCTGTTGCGTTCCGGTTTGCGTGGTGGGCGTTTAGTGCGTATGAATGTTTCATTGTTTTTGTCGGGTGATTATTTATTTAGTTTAGAGTAGTTATGGATTTTGATGGCCATATTAAAGGCCATATTTCTTTTCACAAAAGATGCAATATTATATTTCTGTCGTGTATGAATTAGATTAATAAATTTGCATTCCATAATGCACGTAAAACGAGACAAAATCAATGCACTTGCGGTAAATTTTGATTGCAGTCCAATGCACTTGGCCCCTACGGGCCTCGTGAACTGGACGCATCAAAATCGACCGCGCGTGCATTGATTTTGTCTCATTTCAGTCGCGTATGAAATGCGCATTTATTAACCTATAATCCATACACTAGGCCTCATTAGTGGGACATATCAAAATTGACCACAGGTGCATTGATTTTGTCTCACTTCACTTGTGACATAAAATGAGCATTTAGTAACCTAGCTATAAACCATGTCTTACCTGCCGACAGGAAGCGCCATCGTTCTCTGACTAACCATTAGAAGGCGCATCTCTTGTTCTTCTATAAAGTCATGATCACTGAAAAAATAAAACACAAAACTGTGTAAAACTCATCTTGGTTTTCAGTGGTTGTTGATTTTTTCACTTTTCCCAAGTTGACGGCATTTTTAATCTGTTGTCAATTGCAAATTCGTCAATTGCATGTATTGTTTTGATTACTTGAATCTGAAAAGGGGGAGAAGGGCTTTTGATTCCCCAAAGGCAAATATTTTCATTCATTGAAATAGAACGGGATCAAGCCAGAAAGAAAGGAAGTAGATCACTCACCTAGTTTCAGGTTTTTGTACCAGATTAATGCGAGCTGGTCTAGATGACTGGAGCAGACGACGCACCTCTTGGATTCTTAGGTCGTCGGGGAAACGGAGTCGTAGCAACTCATCATCCAAATGTTCCATCCCATCGTTCTCTTCTTTCTTGGATTCCTTGCTTTCCTTTTCTGTTGTTGGGGCAACCTGGGAGGACAAGTTATTTGGTAAAGTCAGGCACTGTCTTTTGAGGCGTAGTGAGAGTGATTACTCGCCATGTTTGTTTGTTTGTTTGTTATCACTCTCCTTAAATGAAGCTGAGGTGAGCTATTTACCACTCACCCACCATTGGCATAAATAACTGTAAGGCAGAATATGAATAACAAAATTCCTTGCAAATTATGTCAAATCACTCTCCCACAGCTCACCTAAAAATCTGGAGAGTGATTTGCAGCTCGCCTGGCATTTTTCAAAATACAGTCCCTGTAAAGTGGAGGTATGATATGGGAAATTATCGACTGCAAAGTGTCATATCCAGGTGAAGCGCAGTTGAGTCTGGCCTTGATATGATAGTGAGCGGGGAATAATTTCTCATATCATACCGACGTTGAACCAAATAATGAATTTATCATACCGCTAAGTCACTTTGAATTATCAAACTATTTATTTCTTTTTCTGCAATTTTTTTGGGCTTTCACAGAAATCAACAAAAACGAACCTCTGATGATGAATGTTTTACTCTACATTACACCGTGCATCCCTATAAATTTTAAATGCAACGTTCCAGTGTGCTAAGTGACAGGATATAATGCGTCATGAAGCACTCGGCAGTTTTTCCCGGTATACACAGCCGTAACATTTGTTTGTTACAGTTCACAGTAACATAATACACTCTTTTACGAATTAATATGTTAACACTTTTTAGTACCATATTGAAGCGAAATGCAACGTTAGAGGCAAGATTTGAAAGAGATTGATACAGTGCCTTCCCATCATGCACTCGAGCATCGCAAACCAAAATCAATGGCCAGCTTCGAAGGTTGTTCTCATCAAAAGTGGTCGGAATTTCACATAAAATTAGACCACTTTTAGAGTGGATTTACCATGGAAAAAATAATTTTTAGGTAAGTTTTTCATTGTACATAGATGCTTCGTAATGTGATTTGCATATATATACGTAGTTAATTACTGGGTCTGTTTTTTTTTTCAGGGTTGGTCTGTTTGTTGAAAATTGTTTGTTGAAAAGTTCCCCAAGATGAGAGAAAATGGCGATTGGATTGTTACGGTATTCCGTAACATTCGTCAAATTGACATTATGTTACGGTCTAGTAACATTTGATAATGTTACGGTCCAATGTAACATTTAGTGTTTAGTGTTTGATACGCATTACCTTACGTGACCTTAAGCATGGGACGTCGCCAGCGACAGGGTATGTAAATGTTACGGTGAACCGTAACAAACAAATGTTACAGCTGTGTGCTCCGGGAAAGACTACTCAGTGGCATGTCACTGTGTTTTTCAAAATGTCATAAATTCTCTTAGTGGTATTATAGAGCTTAAAATACAGATGAGGTCCACTAACCTCACTTGAACAAATAACAGAAAATTTTGACAAGAATTCTTGTCCTCCTTTTCAAATTCTAAAGAAAAAAATAATGTTTCTCCTGGTTTAAAAAAATAAAGGTTCTTTGATATCCTCTTTCCTATTTTCTAATAGTTGTAAGTTGACCTACGTCCTACACAGCACAATGATCTAAAAATAAACACTTCAGACACTTCTCTTAATGTTTTTCTTTTTAGCAAAAGGAAATCTGTGAAAAAATGAGCTGTTTTGTCATCTTTTTACGGTTTGAATAGCACACATCTCACATGATTTTGCTTGAGTGCACACATGTCAATTTCCAAAAAGGCTTTACTTTATCAACCACAGCAACAACTACAAAAAACCTGGAAATTTGACAGATTATCATCATTTCACGTAGGTAGAGGAGACATTTGTCAATTCAGAAGCAGGTTGTCTGTTCCAAGCTTGTTTCAGTTACCTAGCTGATCTTGTCACTATATATATAGGCCTTGCTCAATCACAGCAATATCTTCACATTTAACAAGAATTCCCACTTACACATCAAAAATCCTACCAAGAAGATTGACTAACCTTTGGTTTTGCAACAGGCTCTCTGACAATTTCTTCGCCATTCTCCCTCAGCTTCGCCTGAGCCGACAGATCTTGTCGTCCCATGAGGGCGTACGCGCCCTCGGGCCAATTGGACGGAGGATTCTCGTTACACTGGTGTATCACTTCCATGAGCGGCAGTGCGATACCAAACGGCATTGAGTTGAGTTTCTGAAGCGTGAAGTCTCGTTGAGTCATAAATAGGATGACTCGTTGAGTATTTGAAAGATCGGGATGAGTTTGGAGGAATTCTTGCAGGCTTGAGGACTGCCGTAGAGATGGTTGACCTGAAAATGATGAGACATTTACAGGGTTAGTACACTTTTTCACTTACAAAATTCAAGGACTTTTCCAAGAAGAATTCAAGGACTTTCAAGGAATGAAATTAAATTTCCGGTGGAATATGTGTCATCAAATAAAATAAATCTTTTTGCTCATTTTTGGATAAAAATTATTGTATGGTAAATTCTTTTGACATATTAATTTTTAACATTTCTGACATTCAAAAATTCCAGGACTTTCTTGATAAAGTCAGTTATTCAAGGACTTTCAAGGCCTGGAAATTGCAAAATAAAATTCAAGGACTTTCAAGCCCTTTCAAGGATCCGTACGTACTAACCCTGATGAACAAGAACAATTTCATGAATATCTGCTGGCTGGGATTGAGTTGACTGACACTTAACCCCACTGAAAGTTCATCTTGGGGGAGGCACTCAAATTTAAAAATGGCAGTTATGTCGATCCTGCACAATGTGCCAATCTTGGAGGTCAACTGAACTGATTTTTTTAGAGGAGGGGTTGTACAGAAATACAATGGAAAATGAAATGCTCTGCTACAAAAGTGCAAGGCATTACATTTGACATAAATCAATACTCTCCCCATTTGAACCAATGGATGAGGTACAATAAATCTATTGACACTTTTTAACAAAATACAGGTGGCTTGTGAGTTCGAAAGGTCCTTTTGTTCAAGTCATGTTGGGGGAATCCATCAAATTTTGTATATATTCATATCAAAAAAAATAATTTTAACTGCTTAATTGTACAAACTCATCAGGATTTAACCGATCAAAACAATACCTGGTTGAATATACAATAATTAAAGTAACTTTTCAAACTCACGTGCTGCAGAGAGTCTTCTTAGCACTTTATCCACCTCATCAACATTGGAAAGGTCTTGGGTTAGGTACAAGGTATACAGCTGCGATAAAATGAACATCAAAATTAAGCATCAGTTTCATTTCACAATAAACATATTTTTGGGGTATATATTGTTTGTATTTCAGCCTTAATTCTTTCACTCAGGAATAAAATCTTGAAATGGTGCAGAACAAGATTACCCCGTAACAAACATTCAAAGTTACACTCACAGTGACATTTTAAATTATCTCCTTCTTATCAAGATTAAGCTGCCAAGTATTTTAGACTATGTTCTAAATGGCCTCCTTGTAGATTTCAACATTCTTTGACTCTAAACGACAAAGTTCTGGACGTTTGTGCATATGTTCTTCCTGGTCTTCCTGTTTTTACTGGAAATGTTTGGTTTCAAGTCAGGAAGAGTCCAGGGTGTTGAATGTACTGTCCTTCAGATAATCAAAAAAAGTAATCGGGCGTACTTAAATTATGAGTGTGGAAGGGCTAGGATTTGTTTGTCATGAGCGATATAATTCTTCATGAAAATGTTAACTGATAAAGATATTCTAAACTGTTTAGCTGTATGAGGCATCATGTCGTCATGGTGAACTGACAGAAGAGTGTCAACACTGTATAGTATGGTACAGTGGCTCAACCACTTTGAACTTTCAGACCTTCACGCTATCTTAGGGGTTACTGATTGCATAATGTTTGATACCAAAATAATTCTACAAGTCTCCTCTATCATTACATATGTCTGTAATACTATTTTTTAATTTAAAAATATGTAGTTAATTTTTGGACACCCTGTATTTTTATTTTACAATCAAAGTCAAAGAGACATGCGTAGCTGAGCAGGATAAGTCTTACGTGCAATTTCCTTGGGCAAGAAACTCACTCCTATGTGTTCCTCTCAACCCTGGTGTCAAATGGGTACCGGCATTCTTCCAATGCTGGGAAGGTAACAGGCTCGCGGCGCAGGTGTAGCGATCCCCTCACCGCAAAAATTACAAGTCTGGCCCAATCGCTTCGAAAGAGATATGGACACTGCGACCTGTTCAATTACAGACTCTTATTTCTCTATCATCTGACTTGTCCAAACACCAATATTAATATCAGGAATATTATTTGTGACCCGTCATATCGAAAGGTACCTTAAGGTTGGCATCGTTAATTACGAGATACGGGCCATTGAAGCTGAGCATAGTCAAAAATCATGTCCGAGGTAGAATTTCTAATTACATCAGAAACGCTACCTTTGAAGTGTATTCTATAATTTTAATCAGGTTCCAACATCCAAAACATAAGACAAATGTTTTAAAAAACAAGATAAAAATCCTTTCTGTGGCCAGGTTGCGGCCGGTCGCACAAAGTTGTGGCCTAATTTTGCTCCAATGCCTTACCATGATAATTTCTTGACTCTTGTCACATATATGATCCAGATACGGGTACGGTTCCTGATAATGTCCTTTCAGCGCTGCGTAAATCCATCCATATATACTAGGGGGTTTGGTGCTGAAATAGGACGGGTACTGCATCTGTGCTCTATGTTCTGAAAAGAGAGAATGGATAAAATCTTAAACTCGGTTCAGTGTGTTTCTTTGACAACCATGTGAAATGACTTATCGTCGGTCCCACGACAAGACCCCGTATCCCCAATAAGTAAAATGTTCAATATCGGCAAAAACGTTTCTGATCTTTTTGCCCTAATAGCTATAAATTTATTACACTTTTGAAATGGTTTTTATCATTGTGGTTATCAGGAAGGGTATTTATAGGTTTTAAGCAAGAAAAATTACAAAAATGTAGATTTTATGTTTGATTATTCAGATACGAGTTTTTGTACCAAAAAGTGAACATTATGTCAGTTATATGTCTTGTGCAAAAACCTTGTATCTGAAAGATAAACCTCGTATCTGAAAGAAAAGATACAAGGTCTTGTCATTACATTTGGAAAATTAGGTCACCAATGGGTTTAGAATTAAGATAGACTTACCAGGTGTCACAAGAAACTTTGAGTTCTCAGCTACAAAATGTTACCAAAAACTCATTTTGACCAAAATGTGAGATACCAGGTTTTGTCATGGGGTCGAAGTTATATTCATACACAGGGCCATGCTGCTCTGCAGGGTTTATCATCTTGTTTAGGCTTTTGCCAAGGAAACCCAACTTGGTAATTGGTACAAAGAAAGCTAAGGGGCGCACCATTAGATTTCCGGTGGGGGGGGGGACCACAAAGCTTTTTGAAGAAAAAAATTCCCCCTCCACAGGCAGAAGAAACCACCCTGAACATGGAATAGGCAGAAAAACAGCAATTTCCAATTTAAAAAATTTCGCCCCCATAAATAGGGCGCGAAAAAAAAAATCAACCCCGAATCCAACTTCCTGCTCCCCCTGGAAATCTAATGGTGCGCCCCTAAAGGAGGCTTATCTTCAACTGGGCTCAAAAATGTTTTCAAATAACGCTCACCTGCACTATTTCGCACAAGAATGTCCTTAATCAAGGCTCCCATTTTTAAAGACTTAATTCTGAATAGTTGAACAATAACAACTATTGTAAAAATGGACTAAATTTCTGGAAACAAACGTCCCCAAATATGTATGGATTTCTGAGGCCCAAGGTACACATCCTAGTCCAAAAACAAAGTTGAGTACCCCTCTAGGGCCTTTTGGTATTATAGGCTAATACGGCATTGTCGGGCTAAAGTCCTTGCTAATAATAATCTATATATCTAATATTCTAGGTTAGCTCAATTAGGCCAAAGAATGTACTCCCGGTCAAAAGTGTTTGCGCATTCTTAAATATGGGCAAATATAATTATTATACCAAACGACCAAGACTTAAAAAAAATTCATGTTTTATAGAAGCCTTATGTATCCAATATAAATAATCCATGTTTCCTCTGATATTCGATCTTCCATAACAATAAAAATGGCAGATTTCCTGGATCATATACAAATACACCACACGTACGTTTTTGATATGTACCTATGTAGTTTATCATTCAATGCTGGTTATTACCGTGTAACCGTAAAGAACATTTTCAGGTTTTAAGTTTTCCAACATGTGTGCAGTTAAGTATTTAAACTCCATTTTTGAATGTGCAGAAGAAAGTATACATCATGTTAGCATGCCATTTTTTTCAAATGCAATAAATGCAATTTTTAAGATATACTCGTATGTATGTAAAATATAAGAAAAAATATGGCGCAAATGATGAACAGTTCTCGAGATATGGCTGGTTAAAGGTTTTGTGCGCAAACACTTTAGACCGGGAGTGAACACTCACCTGGGCTAACCTGACTGCCGGATTGTCTTATGATTGAGGCGACATGCTGGTGGCATCGATAGTAATAGTCCACATATGCTGTCCATTCCAAGTCTGAACTCAGTCAGACCATGCAGAATGGATGGGGGAGTTTTATACATTCACCAGGGCTTGACTGCTTGCTTTGCAATGGAGGCGACATGATGGTGGCATCTCCACATATACACACTGTCCACTCCCAGGTCTTGAAACAGTTAGGCCAAAGAATGGATTATATGGGAGAGTTTTATACACTGGAGGTGACATGGTGGTATTGGTAGTAACAGTCAATGTATGTCCACTCCAAGTCTGAACTTAATTAGACCAAGAATGAATTTGGGAGATTTATACACTCACCTGGGCTAACTGGACTGTTAGTTAGTTTTGCAATGGAGGTGACATGCTGCAGTGACATAATAGTAAAAGTCCACACACAAATCTTAACTCATGCAGTCAGACAGTGGATTGGGAAAGTTTTAACTCCAGGGGGTTGAGAGGCCAGTTAACAAAAACGAGGAAAAGCGACGTTAAGTCAGGAAAAAGGTAAAAAACGGGCTGAAAATGAATAAAAAAGCTGAAATTATAACTCAAGAAAATTTTCAAAAACGAAGAAATCAGCTAAAAAGAGGAATTCTCACACCCCTGTAACTCACCAGGGCTAACTTGACTGCTAGATTGTCTTACGATGGAGGCTACATGCTGGTGGCAGCGATAGTAATAGTCCACATATGCTGTCCATTCCAAGTCTCTGATTAATCAAAATATAATATTAAACCATCATTTTGAGATCATAGAAACAAATAT
>JXSR01S073176.1:110176-124636 GCA_000969725.1 Ophiothrix spiculata
AAATGAATTGAAATACAATAAGGACTATTTTTTGGCAAAGATATAATTTTTCTGTAAACTTTCTGTAAAAAGTGATAGAATTTTGACAAATTGGCTAATAACTTACGAAAATTAATGTATTTATGACCTAGTAAAATGTTTGAATTTTTGAACTGAACAGCTTGCAAATATGTGTAAAGTTGTGATGGTTTAATGATGGATTAAAGCACTCAACACTGCACATAATCGGGTTAACTATTAGAACTTTTAATTGATAGCTGCCATATGTAGCTCACGGTGCAGCCATACAACCATATGAATGTCTACCACACAGATCCGTGGAATCGCTGCCTGGTTTGATAATTACCATCATAAAAGGGAACCAGATCTGGATGACTGCGTAACAAAACACTGATGTGTTGATGCTTATCTCTCTGGTTTATTTGTCTCAGCATTAAAGATTGCAGAAAAATCAGAAATTTGGAAGTTATATCCAAGATCAAAGCAAACACTAGAGATGAAATGTACTGAAACTAGGGTGCGGACTGATTGAACTCAGCTTGTGTAAAAGATCCTTGTGGTTCAAGTTCAAGTAATACTTTATTAATCCGTAATCAGAAATTGCATAACATGTTGGTTGGTATAATGCTTTACTCACCTCATACACAAGATGCAAAGCGAACACTAGAGATGGAATGTACTGAAGGTGCAGACTGATCGATCTCAGCTTGTGTAAGAGATACCTGTGGTTGATATAATGATATACTCACCTCATACACAAGATTCGAAGCAAACACCAGTGATAAAATGTACTGAAACGAGGGTGCAGACTGATCAATCTAAGCTTGTGTAAGAGATACTTGCGGTTGGTATAACACTGTACTCACCTCATACACGAGATGCAAAGCGAACACTAGAGATGGAATGTACTGAAACCAGGGTGCAGACTGATCAATCTCAGCTTGTGTAAGAGATACTTGTGGCTGATAACACTGTACTCACCTCATACACGAGATGCAAAGCGAACACTAGAGATGGAATGTACTGAAACAAGGTTGCAGACTGTTCAATCTCAGCTTGTGTAAGAGATACTTATGGCTGATAACACTGTACTCACCTCATACACAAGATGCAAAGCAAACACTAGAGATGGAATGTACTGAAACAAGGGTGCAGACTGATCAATCTCAGCTTGTGTAAGAGATTTATGGTTTTTATATACTCACCTCATACACAAGATGCAAAGCAAACACTAGAGATGGAATGTACTGAAACAAGGGTTAAGACTGATCAATCTCAGCTTGTGTAAGAGATACAGATACTTATGGTTGGTATATACTCACCTCATACACAAGATGCAAAGCGAACACTAGAGATGGAATGTACTGAAACAAGGGTGCAGACT
Organism: Ophiothrix spiculata; assembly: GCA_000969725.1. NCBI lineage: Eukaryota > Metazoa > Echinodermata > Ophiuroidea > Amphilepidida > Ophiotrichidae > Ophiothrix > Ophiothrix spiculata. The sequence goes on from JXSR01S073176.1 coordinate 111,561, forward strand.
GATCAATCTCAGCTTGTGTAAGAGATACTTGTGGTTGGTATAACACTGTACTCACCTCATACACAAGATGCAATGCAAACACTAGAGATGGAATGTACTGAAACAAGGGTGCGGAATGATCAATCTCAGCCTGTGTAAGAGATACTTGTGGTTGGCAGGTAACATCATTCTTAATACCCAGTGTACCCAGTATGGAAGAGGCCTCCTGGTGATAACTTGAAGAAAGCAAAAATTCCCAATCCTGAAAAGATAATAAATAAACCACGGCCCTGATTTGTTAAAACTATCTAACTTGAAATACAGCAATTTGAGAAAATGGCATTTGAAATTCAAAGATATGACATTTGTGAATTGTATGCTTTTAAATGTTGTCTGCCATTTCAATGTATACAAAGTTTATTATTCAATGCTCCTTATCACTGTGTAACTGTAAAGAACATAAAGGATATAAGTTTTCCAACCAATATGCAGCTATGTATTTTAATTTAACTCCTTTTTTGAATTATGTGCAGAAGAAAAGTATACACAGGGTTCGTACACCTTGGAGCCTTTAAAATTCAAGGACTTTTCAATGACTTTCAAGGTCCAAAAGCATGATTTTCAAGGACTTACCACAGCATAATTTGCAGTGTGCTGAACTCTTGTTCCTGCCGACATCAATCCACTCGCTGAATTTGGGATCAGTTAGCCATAAATTATCAATTTTCAAGGACTTTCAAGGACTCTGTGCAAATTTCCAGGAGTTTCAAGGCCTTGAAAAGGTGTTTTCAAATTCAAGGATTTTCAAGGACTCTCAAGGACCGTACGAACCCTGTATACAGTATGTTCACTTGTTCAGCAGTTCTCTAGTTTTGGCCCCCGGTCTTTCAATTATATTACAGTGAAAGCCACAGTACCAGGCTTCATTTTCAACTCCAGGAGCTCATTTTGGCTCCCGGTCCCAGGTTTGCTTAAAAAAACCTTGAGTATGTTTAGCACACCATATTTTCAAATGCAGTGGATGCATTATCTAATGAATTCTGTAGATCTATATATGAAAAATATAATATCCGAAAAAATGATGCAAATGAGGAATGGTTCTCGAGATATGGCTAGTAAAGGTTTTGTGCTCAAACACTTTTTTGACCGCCAGTGTATGAAGCAGACTCTTCTACTTACCTCATCCCATCCCGAAGCTTTATGTTTCTTGGCAGCAACTACAGGTGACATAGAGGCGTCCATGTCATGCTGTGGAAGAGATTGAAATAGTAACAAATGTGAAATGTGAAATTTTGGTTGGTCATGTTTTATTTTATATAACTCATCCATAGAGTCTAGTCATGTTGGTTGGTATAATGCTTTACTCACCTCATACACAAGATGCAAAGCGAACACTAGAGATGGAATGTACTGAAACAAGGGTGCGGAATGATCAATCTCAGCCTGTGTAAGAGATACTTGTGGTTGGCAGGTAACATCATTCTTCAGTTATATGGATATTGGGTACGTACAATAGTTTAAATCAAGTCTCAAAATAAACCGGGGCGACGGGCGATTCACCCTCAAATTCGGCAAAATCGCCCTCAAAAATAGACGAACTAGGGCGAAAAAAATTCTCAAAAGCACATAAATCGCCCCCGTTATGTTTCCAGCATGCCTGGTTATATTTCAGAGCTTCTCAGCTTCTCTCAAGATTCCCGACCGTTTCCATAAGTAAAATGTAATATATTGTTGATATTATTTACATTTACAAGCAAGACATGATTAATTAAGCAAAAACAACATTCTTAGACTGAGTTTATTTCAGTTTTATTCTAGTTTTTCTTGGTCCACGACGCCCGCGCCCGGTTTGTTTACAAATTGAAATTTATGTGACGTCACAATTTCTTAGTAGAGAAATGATCGCGCAATGTCCTTCTAGCTATTGGAAAACAATGTACATTCGATGGATTACAGACTAACCGCAGTACGCGATCTTCTTTTAATAACATGACTACTAGAACAAAACTGGATCATATTAATAAAACATAATGGATATAATCATAATTTTAAGACATTTTTTTGACCGACTTTTGTCTTGGTAAGTCCAAAAATGTGCATCAACGTGCCGATAAATGTTTGTCACATGCTTGTGTGAAGGTTGCAAAATTCGGCAGTCGCACACAAATTAACAAACGCTTCAAAATTTTGTGTATAATTTTGTCACAATTTGGTGTTTAGACGTAAAATTATGAATATTAAAAAATAGCTCTGGTGATCCCCAAAATCGCCCCCATGAAATGATTGACTGGGCTATCCTAAAATTAAAATAGCCCCGGTAAAAAAAAAAGTATTTTGAGGCTTGGTTTAAATGTGTTATCAAATGACTAGAATCTATAGATGAGTTATATAAAACTATAACATTAACTGCTTATATTCGTGTGATGGTAAAAATATACCATCCCTCATTGAAAGATTGATTGTCCATTTCAATCGGCTTGTGAAATGGAACAATCAATCTTTCAATTCAGGATGGTATATTTTTACCATCACACTCATAAGTAGTTAATATTTGTATAACGTCATTTTGATGTCAACTGTTGACCGACTACCATAATTTTGGTATCAACTGAAAGAGGAAACTATTACTTTGCGTGAAATGGAACAATCAATCTTTCAATTCGGGATGGTATATTTTTACCATCACACTCATAAGCAGTTAATATTTGTATAACGTCATTTTGATGTCAACTGTTGACCGACTACCATAATTTTGGTATCAACTGAAAGAGGAAACTATTACTTTGCGTGGGCCATACATGATTAGCTGGGAACTATAGGATTAACATTAAATAAATCTATAAGGCTATATACATAAAAAAATAGCTTACTTATTTCAAAGCTCACAAGTGGCCTTTTTCATCGTTTCTTATTTTAGTTGGTGAAACGGAAAATGGAGTTGGTGAAACGGAAAATGGATCATCAGCGTGTTCAGGCTTCTGGCCCTATAAGATGGCACCCAGCTCTTTGGTTGAGTGCAATCCGCTCCAATGACAGTGTCAGGCGGGGAGTATGACTGGAGCGGCACATCTGTCAAATTTGAAACGCAGGTGTCCGAAGGCCAGCACAGTGAGTATTTTGCTAAATAATGCACCCTTGTGCACCCAACTGACACAATTATTTATGACATGCCAGATCAACCATCAAAATTCAAAATGGGTGATGGTATTAATTAGTATATACTTGAAGATGTGTAATTCTAATTTTTAAGAACTAACTTCTTGTTTTATAACAGAAAAAATGATTGTAGTAGCCTTGAAAATTGTGTTTCCTTGCCGCGATCTACAGTCATGGCCCGACCACAGCTAACCTTTTCAAAATAAATAAGGTGTTTCTTTGAAATTCGACCAGACGTAAAATAATCAGCATAGGCAACAACTATCATTGACATGAAAAGATTTTCACTGGCTGGTCGTTACTGACTAATGCTAACTCTAAAACAAGTCTGTTTGTTAACCATAAATATCCAACCAAACAAGATTTTCTGTTCCTAACCTATATATCAGTTCGACGGAACTCACATTTCGGATACGTATCTGAATCTAGATACTAGCAGTATGTACAAAAGTCTATAACATTATTCCATTTGCCATATAATTCTAACAACGTTTTGGACAAATTATTTTGCTTTCTGTGATCAGGACATGTTTCGAAGCTGTTCCGCTGGAATTGCATAGATGGAAATGAGATTTACACAGATACATTTATCGTATATGCAAGAAAGGTTTTCTACATGTGCTTGCGCTATCAGAATTCGGATACCCCTTCATATCCTAATTTTGATACGTGGTAGCCAAATTCAGATACGTATCCGGATTGTGAGTTCCGCCGAACTGATTTCCAGAGAAAGAGGGGTAAAGAAAGTGTTTTCACAAAATCTGACAGAAAATGGCATTTCTACAAACCTGCTGTATAATTCTCAACTTTGAAGTATCGTATCCCATCAGGCCAAGCAAACATTCAGAGAATCTGATCCATTCTGATTGGCTGCTGGGTCCTCCTGGTGCATTGTGGGTAGTGTACCATTTACTTAATACTATTAAAGCAGTATCCCTAGGGACGACATATTTGACGGCCTCCAAGCACAAATTAACTGTGAAAATATAGGGTTTTTGTAAATATTGCTGTTAATAGGTACAAGGAGGCAATTTAATTGTACATTACTAACACCTTTTAGCTTAATATGAAGTGTGACTGATAAAATCACAACACAACAGTTTTATGCCTTTGAACCTGTTATTGGGAAGTTACAATTACAGACTTTTATTATGAATTATCAATGTCAAAATTTTAAAACAGACACTTATTGAAATCTAGACAATTTTGAATAAAAAAGAGGGAAAACATATTAATGTTAAGGGGGGTTGTGGATCTTAGATTCAACACATTTGTTGACACTGTTAAACTGTGCCAAAGACATAATGGATTAAGTGTTGCAAAACGCCGTGAATTACCCGCCCAAATGGGCCACTTTGAATTTGCTTGCCTCAGGTAACAAAATTGTCCTGAGCAAGTGACCTAAAATTGGGCTACATTTGTCACCATCTGCCCGTGGCAGCTTTATTATTTGGCAATATTTTGTTTATTAAGAGGGATTTTGAACCTTTAACATGCCGAAAAGCAATTCAATCATCAACTAATTGGATTATTACTTCCCTAATTGGAATAAGACTGGGAAGAGATCAACATGATCAATATCGATTAGCCGAAACCTCTGTAACAGCTCGTAAGTGGATAATATTGATTGCTTTCATGTCCAATTAGGTTGTTTTTTGTTACAGATCCACTTCAAAGCACCAAAAATGTGACAATTGTTTACATTTTTCCTTTCAAAAAATTGGGCTACTTTGATAGCTTCTGCCGCTGGTAAAAATTGTACTTTGCTGTGGTTTTAGGCTTTGAGTTTTTGGCAACACTGAATGGACATTTACTGTAAACGCCAATATTTTCAAGCTCCGTAATTTTTGTGCACGTCTAATTTTGAGCTATTTAGAATCATTTTGCTCGCTTTTATTTTCGCGCTTGTGATTTTTTTAATGTGAAGCGTTATATACATACCACTTTTCGCTCTACATTTATTTTCGAGCTCGGCGAATTAAGCGTGAAAATTAATGGAGCGTGAAAACCTAGCTCTGTAAACATACTTACTGACTGGGGATGATGTGATCTGTGGTAAAGAGGATCTCAGCATTGTACCATCAGAAAGCTCCTAAAAATACAAAGTTATTTTGAAATTAGATGTTAAGTATTTCTGTAAGTATGGCTATGTTATACCATTTAATCTAGAATCACATTTCTTGATTAGGGGGGGGGGGGTGTACTTATTATTCCCCTGAAAAACTTCAGGAGAGCTTTTGATAAAGTCCTTGCTTGAAAATTTCAAATGGAAGTACCTGTTATAGCAATTTTCTGTGAAAAGTAAACTTTTGGAGCTGAAACTCCATTTCCTGGAATATATTAAAATGGCTAATTTAACTTTTTTTCTCTCTTTTGAAGGATGTTTGAAGACAATAGAGCCATATTTAGCAATTTTCTGTGAAAACTCATTTATTGAAGCACCACAACCATGAATAATAGCAATGTTCCCTCCGAGGCTTCTCAGCTTGCGCCAATTCCACCATTTTTGACAAAGGTAAGGAAGTACTTGTGTCAAAATATCTAGCTTAGGTTGAAAATGTGGTAAATAAAATGAAAAACATTTTTCTCACACACTTTCAAACATCTGTTCCGCCAGGTCTCCTGTGTCTTGGCAGAAACACTACTGTACAGCATATATACAGGGTGAGTCAAATTAAAGTGTAATCAACGGAGGAATTTTTTAACAGAAATCTGTATATTTTTGTCAACTTTAATTATACTTGATAAATAGCAAATTTAATCAGCTTTCATGAATATTTTAGTTTGTTGAAATCGACCAATGCATTCAAAAGTTACAGCCGTTTTAGTAAAGGTACCCAATTTTAATGCCGAACAAATTGCTTCACCATGAACTCAGTGGGTAATATCTTATTGATTGTGCATTGGTGAACTTGACGTTGTATTCAAAAATGTTAAACAGGCACGTATTGTGCAGATACTGAAGAAGATTCAAAGATGCAGATCAAAGTGCTGATGGTCATTTAAGATATCAGTGCACATTAATCTTGAAAACCAATGACAGGGGATAAATCATGGCGCAACAATATAGCAACCAGCACTGGCATTTTGTTGCAATTAAGTATCATCAGACTCGTAGTCCGGTTGAAGATCGCCGTCTGATTTGTCTGTAGTTTGCGGATGTCAACCAGGTACCATCACCTCAAGCTATAAAAGACCAAGCTTCTTCATAACAGAAACAAGGAAGGCTCTGGAAGATCCTGATCCGGACGATTCAACAAAACAACAACTGAATTAGAAGAGACTTTTTTTAGATATCTGAACATTACCTCAAGAGTTAACCAACTACCCGGTATTTCAGAGTCCACATTCAACAACGTATTAATTTTTTCTTGTTGTTTTATTTCAATAGGCGTTCCTATCATAACAATTGAAAGAGACAACAGCCTGCACGTAAACTAAATAGCGTAGTTTGTTCGCCGTTCAAATTGGGTACCTCCACTCAAATATCTATAACTTTATAATGCTTTATCCGATTTCAACACAATAAATTTTCTATGAAAGCTTATGAAATATATGACATCTCATGCAGGAACAATTTTGCAAAAGCTGGTTAATTAGATTACACTTTATTTTGACTCACCCTGTAGTGTATAATGAAGTCCCTAACAACCTAGGCAAAATAATAACTGCTATCTGTTCTTTGTGTAAAAGTCATTTTCCATGTGGAAGTCTTAAGCCAGCTAATATTAACGTGTTGTGCATGATCACCGAGTTGCATTGGAATCCAGCTTGGGCATATAATGTTTAAAATAAAGACAAAAGACACACACGAAAAAAATGGAAGACCTTCAAACATAGAGAGACATTATGTTTTCTGACATAGAGAGAGGCTGTCAAAATATTGAAGTCCATAATTTAAATGGATCTTCCAATCTGTTCTTCTCGATCTTCAGATCTGTTCTTGATAAGACAATCACCTTAAGAAAGTCCAACTAGCGCCAAAATGCAACTAGCTGAGCCTAATTGTCATGTAATTTTATGCAGGTTATTGACCTAATTAAAGGGACTAGACTAGATTCCACTTAGAATTAAAAAAATTATGGAAATGCTCTAAATAAAGTGTAGTTATACCCAAAAAAGTACAAAAATTTACACAGAAATGGCTCAAATTGAGAGATAACTAATTTGCAATATACCATTCTTTGATGGTGGTGTGACTATCTTGTGTTGTCTGAATCCTAAATTTGTACCTCAGATCTGGATTTACCAGATAAAATATCAAACAAAGCTCTTAGAAATAATTTAATACATATTAAAAGAGAAACAATTTCATCACAAATAATATGTTTACCCATCACATGTGTAGAAACAAAATCTTTTTAAATTTTGAAACTAGAAACACTTTTTTCACAGCCTTTTTTTTTTCGCCGGCGAAAAAAATTAAAGCAGGTAAAGAATTGCAATTTTCTCCAAAATTCCTCAAAATCATGGAAAACTACCGATTCATGTAAAAAATATGTAGGTAAAAAATTAGTGGGAAGAATCTAGGCTAGTCCCATTAAGTTCCATTTTGATTTCTGATTCCTGAGAAACACCTCAATTCCCTTCTTCCTTCATCACTTTTTTTCACAAAAGTAAATCAGTTAGCCACAGCGTTTTTCAGTCCCGTTACATATTTTCCTAATAACAGATGAGCCTTGGAATGCAGTATTATCGTCTAAAGTTGATATTTGTAAGTTTGATGACACCATCTCAATCTCTTGTCAACCCTCCCAGAGTATTTTCATCTATAATTTTTTCTTACCAAAGTAAATCTGTTAGCCACTGCATCTTTCAGCCCCGTTACATGTTTCCCACCACCAGATGAGCCTTGGAATGCAAAATCATCGCTTAGAGTCGATTCATGCAACTTTGACGACACCTCTCCTATTTCTCCTGGAGTTGCTACGGGAGACAGCAATACAACCTACAGAAATTTAAGCACAAAACAGATTTTAGGAACTGTTCCTAATTTGTGACAGAACCAAGGGTGTATTTCACAAAGGTGATCGTAAGTTCTATTCGGACATAAGTAAGTCTACAAACAATTGTGGCTATCAAGATCGATTTCACAATTGGTTACTAAAAATAATCAATGCTACAAATGAAGATACGAATAATCATAACAGATATTGCTGTAAATGGTGCTGCATTTCACAAGACTTACAAACGTTCATAGGTTTCAAAAACCAAAATTACTACATTATATCTAACAGCAATTGCACTCTTTAAAGAGCTCTCGCCTTTTCAACTACTATATATTTGTAACCTATTGTGATGTTTCCTATGACTTGCACCAACAATAAACATGTTTATTATTGGTGCTGCCAGGTCATAGGAAACATCTGCCGTACACAAGGCCACTGATATGATCACTAAGCAGAACAAAGTTTATTGTCTGTGTAGCGCTGCACAATTACGAACAATGGAAAACTAAACAAGAGAACACACCATAAGGGAACAGCCTATGGATACGAGGCCTTACAAGACTATCTAAGGCCCCGTATCCATTGGCTCTACCCATATGATGTGTGCCTTGTCTCGTTTTCCATTTTTTGTAATTGTGCGGTGCAACACAGACAATAAACTTTGTTTTGCTTAGTGATCATATCAGTGACCTTGTGTACGGTAGCTGATTCCTATGACCTTGCAGCACCGACAATCAAGGGTAGCATCAGGCCCAAAATCTTGGGAGTCCCTGAAGACAATGCTTTGATAAAATACAACAAAACTCAAGAATTTGGTGAGTCCGGGATGAAATTTGGTGAGTCTGGGACGCAGAAATGCAGCCTAGCGCTATGCTTGCTGACAATCAACATGTTCTTACTTGGTCAGCACCAGGTCATAGGAATATCTGCCGTACAGAAGACCATTGATATGATCACTAAGCAGAACGATCTTCATTGTCTGTGTAGCACCGACAAATTACAAACAATGGAAAACGAAACAAGGGCACATGGCATATGGGTATAGCCAATGGATACGAGGCCTAATGGAGTATTGGGTATAGGGCATACCACTACTCACCTCATCTACAATCATTTGAGCTGCGCTTGATGGCCTTGATGATGTCCGCGGCATCATCATAGGACAATTCATCATAGGACTATCTAACGGCGTACTAGGTCTAGGCATACCACTATACTAACCTCATCTACAATCATTTGAGCAGCGCTTGATGGCCTCGATGATGTCCGCGGCATCATCATAGGACTATTCATCATAGGACTATCTAACGGCGTACTAGGTCTAGGCATGCCACTGTTGCTTGCTGATAGAGTGGTTGGTAATATCCCTGATATGTGGACTTTAACCATCTACATGAAAAAGAAAATAGAAATGGTAGTTTTCATGAAACTCCGTCAAATGTGAATGAAATTAAGACTGGTGTAACTCATTTTTTTTGGAAATTGTTCTATAGCTACCGAGTCAGTAACTAACAAGTAGAACTTGTGTTTATGTGATGCGTAAAATATGAGTCCCCGCCGAATGTGACCAAAGTTTACCCCATTTGAACCCCTGTGACCTTGAATGACACCTGATGACCTTGAAGAGACCTCAAAAATATTTGGCATCAACAATCGACCCCGCCCTCCAAGTTTAATGTCTGTACACCAAGGTTGACCCCATTTGACCTCCTTTGACCTTTAATGACCCCTGATGAACCCCGATGACCTTTGATCCACTAACAAATACAAACTTGGTCTTTGGACAATCTTTGACTAGTGAAACATACCGTCGGTCGCATCACATACTGTTCTATATGACATTTTTGATGTTTTTGAGAAAAATTTTCTGGATTGATATATTGATGATTTCTTCATATCTACTAAGTTACAGACAGGCCTTAATTTTAGCCTAATTAACAAGAATTAATTAATTATTTTTGATCTATATGCATTCTATTTCAATTAAGCGGTTCACAAACTGCGCTATATGCTAAAATCACGTACTTTAGTATAGCGTAAACAACGCATCGTACGTGATCTACATGGTGCTTTATATGAACTTTGTGATGAAAATTTTTTTCACATATAGATCTATATCAGATAGCGCAGTTTGACGTATTCTATAACTGTACTAAGAGATCGATAAATGTAAAAAAAGCGTTTTCACATAGAGATCTATAAGTTCACAACTATATCAAAAAGGGTTACAAAAAGTAATATTAGTTGAAATTAAACATAATAACAAGTTTCAAGTCTTTTCTTTTAAAAATAAATTAGTATCAGAAGAAAACTTACGTGCAAAGGCTATTTTATGACACAAAAATCTATGTGAGAATTTCAAATGCGATTTTCTCGAAATGAGTCTTTTGTCATATAGAACAGTATGTGATGTGACCGACGATACATATGTTGAAACACCATTACAAGCAAACCCAAAAACCAGTTATTAAAATATCACCTAGTGTTACCATGGAAACACAGATAATATAATCACATACGCTGTCCAATGGTTTTCGTTATTGAAGTCGCTTATAAATAGGAATATTGATTGGTTGAGCAACTCCAATAAAAAAAATATTGATTTTTTTCTTTATATAACTCAAAACAAATTTGGTGGAGTAGGATCTTTTGTTTGTAATAGTGTATTCACATATACTTGCGTAATTTCTGAGGTTTTGATTAGTCCAGAGCCATGCATGAACAGTGATCATTCATAGCAAATGTTCTATTGCATGACGGCGCGTCGACACTGAACGTGGGATGTAGCACACACGTTTGATAACTTTTAGACAGGTTAACAAGCTATGTGAGCATCACTTCGCGATACTGAGCGCCATCCCTCCCAAGGGCAAAATCAAGCGATTACACACGGAAAATATATATGAACCCTTTATTCATTTATTTCCTGAATAAGGCTAAGGCCCAAAAAAAATTGTTTGGTTGCCCTCCACAGCTTTTTTCAGAGAGGGACGGTCGGTCGGGTTTATTATTTTTTTTTTCCAATACTCCACGGACCGCTAGATCGATCGGTCGCTTCGATCGCTTCAGCCTTCACGACTTCTCCCGCGACATCTAAATCAAACAATCAAATACCTCCTGTAGTGAGTTGGGACATCCTAAACATTTTGAAGGTTGAATATCGAAAAAAGCAAAAATATAACATTGGTTTTTTTGTAGTTTTCGGTAAGTATTGCATATTTTTGAGGGGGAAAAATAGTTTGGATAGGGCTGAAAAATAGGGTTGGTCGGTGGAGGGAAACCAAACATTTTTTTTTTGCCTAATGGTGTGTCTATGACTGATGCATACCTTGCTAAGTCCGGTGTACAGAATCATGCTGCCATTTAGATCAAGAACTACCATCATGTTCAAAGTCTAGAGGAAACAAATATATCGAAATCAAAGACAATGAAAGTTGATACAAATAATCACATAGGTTCAAGAATAAATTTGAGTCAAGACAACCAGAAATTTACTTACTCGCAGCAACTGATCGCGAGTCATCTCTAACATCTGATGACGTCACTTCCGACTAGTCTCGAAGTCTACATTACAACCCAGCTGAAGGACGATGGTATCGTCCGCAACGTCGGTTGTTCCAAGTAAGTAAATTTCTGGATGTCTTGACTCACAATTTATTCTTGAACTTATATCAACCCAGATGAATGAGAGTATACACTATCAAATAACATAGGTTGTCACTATTTTTCTTTCTGTTAGGGACCAACTCAACCGATAATTAAACGTGTCTGGGACCATTCTGAAAGGTTCCAAAGTCTTGCCATTGTTGTAACCTAGCTCAGGTCACCTGAATCAACTATTACACTTAAAATTTTGATCTGAAAAGAAAAAGTGATTTTGGTCTTGAGCTATGAAATCAAGTCACCATAGGGTCAAAACATAGTTGGCCTTCAAACAAACTTTTAACTACCAAACATTTGGTTGTGACGTCACCAAATATTTGCGATCGAATTTAAAGTATAATCTGGTAACAAACATATGAGGCAATGTATATGGCAATTCAACACATGGCCAAAATGGGAATTATTTGCTTGTGGGGCATCCAGAGAACCTACTCTAAAAAGCTTAAAATTGAGCCATGATGTGTAATAAAATCTATTTCATATTACATTGTTAGATTTTAATGTCTTCTTTCAGTTTCTGACATTTGATTTAGAAAAAAATCAAAAATTACTTTGGCAGAGTGATTTGTTAAATATTGGCCTGATCCTAGTTTTATGCCAATTCATACTTGGGAAAGCAGGGTGATAATGACATTACTACATTCAGCGTTTCGAAAAGTGAAAATTTTCCAGGTATATACTATGCTGAAATTTTGACTATTTGTTGTACTTTCATCCAACATTGCCTGTTTATTCATTTAAGAATTCTAAATATGAGAAAAACAGCCTCAAAAATGACCATTTTATCATATAAAAGAATAGGAAAGCCATTTAGTAGTGTAGAACCTAAAGATATCAATAACTCAATTTTGAATTTTGAACCAACGATGTACATACCTTTCAACATATTGTAAGTGCTAAAAATACAATAATGATGACCATAAACACCAATTATCTTCCAATTTAAAGAGAAATTTTGGCTGAGAACATGGTTTTGACTATTTATGATACCTTCAATAAAGCAACAAATGTATGCAAAACTGACCCAAGTCCATGGATTTTGACAACTTTTGAATACATATAGGACTTTTGGGGGCACTTGCGGTACAGATTCATTTTAGTCCTTCACACACAAGGTATAGCTGAAGTTATAGGAAAGTCTCTCCTGTGTATAACTCATTTTTAAAAAAAAGTGGACTTGGGTCAGTCTTGCATTCTGGTATTCAATTGTAATGCGCCACACAGACAATAAACATTGTTCTGCTTAGTGATCATATCAGTGGCCCTGTGTGTGGCAGATGTTTCCTGTGACCTACCTGCACCAAGAATGAACATGTTCATTGTTTGTGC
>JXSR01S073176.1:131428-146739 GCA_000969725.1 Ophiothrix spiculata
ACGCAAAAAAATTACACAACCCCCTATCGACCGAATAAAAATCACCTGACCCCCTATGTTTCTCCCGGCCCCCTCTCCTGTAAATAATGAACGTTCCCTAACAGAATAGGCGTACGTAAACATACCCCATTGGAAATAAGTTTGCATAGGTAGCCAGACTTAATGGGTCATCCGTGCACATTTCGGATTTGGTGTTTGATTTTATACTGTATTGTTTTTTGTAAATTTGTACCATTGTATCTCTATTATTATTGTTTCTTGTTGATTTTTCTCGGTTGGAAAACAAAAATATCGACAGGGGGCCCGTCCTGGCTAGAGATCACAACCTTCAGCATAACAGGTCGGCATGTTTTCCCTTATTTTTGGTTTAGACGAATGTTATGGTATCAAATAGGAGTCTGACTTTTTTCCCATAGACTTAACGTGTGGTAAAACTGTCCACCCCGTTTGTTTGGAACCAAAACGCACGTGTTGGGTGATTTACATAAATTATGACGTCACTACTTCCCCCGGCGTATTGTCGCCTGGTTGTAAAGTATTGAATACCTTTGTCAACTTTGACATTTATTGCTTCTCTCCAGACAAGTGACTGTAGATTTAATATGGAGTGGAATTTAGACATTGTTTTGTCGCCTTAAAAGTCATTATTGTCGCCTATTGTGGACTGAAACCCTATTTTTGTGGAGTATTGGCCTGCCTAGTGAAATAGATCGCCTATTCATTCCTATACATAACACCTTAAAGATAACGGCGGATATCCTACATGGCTATAAAGCAACTGGTCCCTTCAAATTTGGGATTTAGGCCAAAAAAAATTAATTGCTGTGTTGCCCTCAAATAGGATTTCTGAAAAATTGAGTCGGTCGGTCGGAAAATAGTTTTTTTTTAATTATTTTTTTTTAAAAGCACCTAAAGTACCAAATTTGGGTGCATTTTCCACTATTTTCAAAATATTTTCTCAAAAAACACCCATCTGAGCAAAATTAGGTGCTTTCCCAACCCTAATATTTTTTTTTTATGAATAGGGTCGGTCGCTGAGGGCAACATAACAATTTATTTTTTTTGGCCTTATTTAGAGTTCACGATCTAGATGAGCTCAGAAAGTGAAAAAATATATATGGTAACCATGTTAATTTTTTTGCTAGGTCACTATGACCACAGGATATGCTGAAAATTTCATTTTCTCCAACTCGGTACAACATTTCTCTAGACACTATAAACTGCTCGCAAATTTTGCAAAAACAGCAAAATTATGGTGACTTTTACCCAGTCTGACTACATGATTAAAAAGAAATTTTTACCAAAAACATAGTTCCTGGCATTTTTGAAGCCTTTATTTAGAGTAGTGCAATGTAACACATGTTCTCATTGCCCTGTACCCGCCATAGACATGGAGTGTTATTAAATCTAGACCACAGGCTATGGCATTCAGAGAGCTGACTCAGCAAAGGACAGGGTTACGTCCTAATGCACTTTCATCTGTGTGCGATGGGTAACATCGCACGACTGCAACTGGCGCAGTCTGTGTCACACGTGAGGCATGTGCAGTGGTATAATTATGGCATGTGCATGATAGTGAGTGGATTTTAAATTTGTTGTTATTGTAAAGATACTCGAGTCTAGGTGAGGTCTGTAAAATAAGATCTATTTTGTTTTCATTTTGAAAAAGGGTAAGAATTCTGTTAACTTTAGTTGTGTCATAATTATCTCGGCTATTTAGATGTTCATTTTGACTTATTGATGTGCAAATGTTGTACCATAAATTTAGTAAAAAACCAGAAAATATTCTGCATTTTTGAATGAATTTGTGTTTTATATAACACAACAGTCACGTACGAACTTTATTTTTGGCTCAAAATCGTCCTTTGCTGAAAACACGCCCGCAAATTTAAAGAACTATCTCTAAACAATTTTTTGTGGGTTTTCAATGGGTTCTCTGTAATTTTTTCTGCTTCGAAGGTTCAGCTGGAGGGCTTGGAACCCGCCAAAAGCTTTTATTTAGTGGTGTGCGTCTTTGAGTTTCATCAGCACCCAGGGGGTGCTTAGTACAAAAGTGACCACGGGGATGTGCCACAAACTTGGGTAACAAAATCAGGCTGTCTGTTATACCAATGGGTCCTTTTTCTTTGCAAAATGTAGTATTTTGATGGGTCTGTTTTGCAAAATTTGTGCTAAAATGGCTCAAATTTTGGATTTTTTTCTAAATTTCAAAGAAAAATCAAGAAATTTGTCCCAAATTAGAGTAAATTTTCGGAGAAAATATCAATTTTTGCATAACTTTCGACTCAAAATTTTGGGAATTTGGTATATGGTGGGTCCCTTTTTCTTGAAAAATGGTATATGCATGGGTAGTATTCAAATTTCCCAGCGGCACACCCCTACCAAAACCAAACTTGAGTAACCCCCCCCCCCCCGGGCATCAGCATACCTTAACTGGCACAGCATCAGCAGCAGGCATGGTGTTCAAGTTCCCAAATATCAGCTGGCTGGAGTCGTTGCTCACGCTGAATCTGACGATCTTCAGTTGTCTTCGTGGCGCTACTAAGTAAACCAGGTATTGCTGATCGCAGAGGTCTGAGGTCAAGAACACTTTGGTCGCTTTACCGAGCATTCCACCACTGAAACAGAAGTGACATATGATAAAAATCATATTACCATTTTTATTATCATTCTATACCAGAACCCTAATTACAATAAATCTGTTACAATTAACACTAGACCCAACGATCTTCAGTTGCCTTCTTGGCGCTACTAAGTTCACCAGGTATTGCTGTTCACAGAGGTCGGAGGTAAAGAACACTTTGGTCGCCTTACTGAGCATACCACCACTGAAACAGGATGATATATGACAAAAATTATTGCTCATTACCACTTTTACACCCTGGTCACATAAGCCGCAACGCCAGTATGACATCGGTATGACACCAGTGAATGCTTGCGATGCTTGGTCGGACGCCGGTGGTTATGTGACCAAAACTGAAGACATCGTATACAAACTGCAAGGTTTTAACTCCGGTGACAACGGCTCCAATACATCCCCTCAATATGTTGTATTGAGTGCTGTGGTATGAGCTGGGGACCAGCCAAACCTGTGGTCTTACCTCACACCGGTCATAGGCTCAGTCCAGCAATGATCCATGCACAGATCCGGTGACAGCGGCTCCGATACATCACCCCCATATGTTGTATTGAATGCTGTGGTATGAGCTGGGGACCAGCCAAACCTGTGGTCTTACCTCACACCAGTCATTGGCTCAGTCCAGCAATGATCCATGCACAGATCCGGTGACAACGGCTCCGATACATCCCCACCATATGTTGTATTGAATGCTGTGGTATGAGCTGGGGACCAGCCAAACCTGTGGTCTTACCTCACACCAGTCATTGGTTCAGTCCAGCCTTGATCCATGCACAGATCCGGTGACAACGGCTCCGATACATCACCCCCATATGTTATATTGAATGCTGTGGTATGAGCTGGGGACCAGCCAAACCTGTGACCTTACCTCACACCAGTCATTGACTCAGTCCAGCAATGATCCATGCACAGATCCGGTGACAATGGCTCTGATACATCACCACCATATGTTGTATTGAATGCTGTGGTATGAGCTGGGGACAAGCCAAACCTGTGGTCTTACCTCACACCAGTCATAGGCTCAGTCCAGCAGTGATCCATGCACAGATCCGGTGACAACGGCTCCAATACATCACCCCCATATGTTGTATTGAATGCTGTGGTATGAGCTGGGGACCAGCCAAATCTTGCTGGGGAATAAAAAGTGCCTGCTGGGCTGTTTGCAAAACTGCTGAGTGGTGACTGGGTTCGACTGAAAATAAGAGTATGTTTAATATACTTATGTTGAATGGTAGAACTAGTTAAAAAAGAAAATACTACAATCTGTAATTTACAAATCAGCACAATGCCTCAATAGTTGATGGAGAAAGTAATTGCTATAGATTACAAGCTAACACAAAAAATGTGCCATGGCCAATGGATGCAGTATCCTATGCTCCATATCCTTAACCCTTGTTATACGGAGCGATTTTCACAAACATATTATGCGTTTGAAAGCCCAAATGGCCAAAAAAATGGGTTTTTTTTTGTGATTTTCTAAAAAAAATCTGAAATTTTAGTCAAAAATCAACATCCCATCATGTTCCTTGTGAAAATTCCTTTCTGAAAATGTATATTTTAATTACTTTTAAGCACTTTGTTAAAAAAAATAAAATTGCAAAAACGTAAAATTGAGTAACATGTTGCCCCCCCCCTTAAGCCTATACTCTATAAACCTTGGAGTATGCAACAAGCAATCAGACTCAAGATTGTTACAAGATCCATAGCACATCACTTGTATTCTACATCATTGTGAACATGTGGTTTTGTATTGTGCTAGAGACTAACAATAACTGATTAGGATTGATCAAGACCAAATCACTGCGTATTAATATTTTTGTACTTGAATTTTTCATGATGATGTTGGTATTATTTTTAGCTAATTTTGTTGCTACCACGTGGACAAACCTTGAATATAAGTTTATTTGAATATTCAGCAATACTGGATATGTTGTTATGATTTGAAAAGTACGGACTAATTTATTCCCGCGTATGGTATTTAATATGGTTTCTGTATGTTAATCGGCAGCTTGTTGCATACTTAAAGATTTATAGAGTATAGGTCTATTGGAGGTTATCCTAGAAATAATTGGAAATCCTAACACACCTCAAAGTTGCCATTAGTGACATCGCAGGACTTTGCTGACGACTAGAAAGCGTTAGCGGTGACGCAGTTCTGCTGGGGTAACTTCTGAACGGTGATGGCGACATACTAGACGCACTGAGCCTTGAATGAGCACTTGCACTGAGCCCTGCTAGAGTACCAGAACTGCAGGTACTGTGGTGATACGGCGTTGTGGCCGCGCTGGTTTGGTGTGAAGCATTTAGAAGTTTTGTAGCTACACATACTTCCTGAAATATCATGAGGAAAAGAAGAAAAAAAAAGTTGAGTCATCTGGCAAACACTCCATGGTAGAAAATGGTTGACTCAAAAGACAGTCTCATATGTTCAGTGTGGGCAAAGTCATGGCATTAAGCAAACTTTACCTACCTTGATCTAATGTGTCGGGCATCCATTTAAGAGTTCATATTTCCAGATATATTGTTCACAAGGTGATATGCCAATAAACAAAATTCTGAATAAGCTATGCAAATTAGGTACTTCAAATATGCATATTATGCGCTGTAAATCAAATCAGTTCGAGACTAGTTTAGTCCATCCAGATGGACCTCGCATGCCGTCGCGCCTACGAAGCTCGCTTGAGTGGTCCATATAAATGGACTAGTGTAGGTCACCCTGCCCCTTCCTACCAAGTGGCATCCATTTCAGAGTTTTCTATCTCCAGATAGTTTGTTCACAAGGTGATATGCCAATTTAACCAAAATTTGAATAAATTATGTAAGTAAAAAGGTACTTAACATATGTGATGACTCGCCTCGAAAAGGGGGACTTTGCGACAGAACACTTTTCAAGATACAGGTAAAAAATAGGCAGCAAAAAATAAAGAAAATAATAAGAATTTCCAGCAGATTGTCTGTTGTAAAATTTGATCTCCTTGATCAATTTCAACAAGTAAGGTGTCATTTTAAAACTTAGAAAATGTTGCAACAGATGAAACGATAAAATCAAAACTAAGGTTGAACCGATGTACCTTTTCTTTACCGATCCGATATACCGATGTTTTATATCTGTCACTTTGCCGATCCGATATTTGTTACCGATGTTTTAGTGCTTTGGTTGTAGCCAGGAAAATTTGAGTGCCGGTCGGGGAGTCTGAGGATGTGCCGGGTTTCCCCCCCCCCCTCAATTTTGTAAAAATTTTAACATTTGACCCTAAAATCACGCTATTTTGTGCATCAAAAATTGCTCACTTTTATACATTACGCTATCATGGTCGGCGCCATTTTTAATAATTTTATGTGTGTTTGAAAATATCTATTTTTTTTGCGAGGAAGAAAAATCTAATAAAATCGCCTAAACTTGTTAAAATCAACACACTTAATTATAGTTATGATTAATGAATCCCAGCATTTTCATAGTTTTCTACAGATTTTTCTTTTTGAGCAAGTTTAATAGAAATTTAAGACTTCGTTTCCATAAATAATTTCGATGTTTTTTACCCATAATGCATTGCACAGATCTTGTAGCATGCGCTGTGTCAGGGATTTCCCCGGAACTCCCAATAATACATGTACGTCATTCATAAATTATTATAATGCCGAGTGAAACCTTGGAGGTTAACGTGCGTGTTTTAATGTCAAATATCAGGAATAATCATAATATATAAAAGTGATTTTTGTGCCATTTGACGTTTATACCTTGTAATAAATGATTTATGAAAGGTTGATTTCATCTTTAATATACGTCAGAAATGTCAGATTATTGTATGTCTTGTATTTACGCGGCGTTTTATGATTCTACATAAATAGACAAGTAAGCTTATAGTCAAGTTTAGCGGACCATTTGAACATCGGTAAAGTTCATCGGCAAAGACAGGTGATTTTACCGATCCGATGTTTTGCCGATATGGTGTAATATCGGCCCGATACGATGTCCGATACGATGCATCGGTTCAACCTTAATCAAAATTGATATCATATGCAAAGTCCCCCCTTTCGGGATGAGCCATCACATATATGCATACTATGTGTTGTAAATCTCATCAGTTCAAGAGGTCCTACCTCCCAGGTGACATCAATTTCCGAGTGTCATATCTCCAAATATTTTATTCACAAGTTTTCTTCCGATACAGACACAGACACCCGCCCCTCACACACATACCACCACAAGCTGCATGGTGTCAATGCGTTTAGGTCATCTGATTATCATCGGATGACCTAAAAATACCAAATAATACCGACCTCCCTGACCAATTTTTTATACAGTCTAGACAATCAACTGGTTTGTTCTGTGAAAGTTTCCTATACCTTTTTAGCAAAATTGTTCGTACCTCAGTTTTGGTCTGTCTCAGAAGCCATACAGAGTGTAAACCCATATTTGTGTCAAAGGTCATGATGAGTGAGGGTGCATCACTGGTAAACACCACTTGTTGAGTGTAGTCTGACATGAAGCTGATTTTGATACCGATTCCGACTGAAAAAAAGATGTATCATATAGTATCATATTATCTAGTAATGGTGAAATAAAATAAATGGACCGAGTGTACTCTAAACTGGGAAACTTGAAGTACCACCCATGCAGATACCAATTTTCAAGAAAACAAGACCCATCAATATACCAAATCGCCAAAATTTTGAGTCAAATTTATACAAAAATTGAATTTTTCTCAAAAAATTCACCAATTATTGTTCGAAAATTGGAAAACATTTCCCAGATTTGTGCAAATTGACCCATCAAAATACCATATTTTGCAAAGAAAAAGGAATTGGCATACCAACTAGCCTGATTTTGCTATCCTATGTTGGAGGCACATCCCCGCAATCACTTTTGTATTAAGTACCACCCCCACCACCCTGCGTGGATGGTCACATTTAGTAGAGCCTGAAAGTATCAACTGACCTCCTGATTTGTAGATGACAGGTGCGGGCTCATCTAATGGATGCAGCAGGCTGAAGAGTGTAGGCAGATTCTCACTTTCCCTGCAATTGAAATCAAAATACAAACTGGCAATAATTAGAAAGTTTAATCCATAGATTTGCAAGGGAGATACAAGGGTCGCCGCCATTTTTATTCCGGCATGGAGACAAAATTGGGGGTATTCTGGTTTTTGCCGATTATGCATCGCATTTTGTCTTGAAGCGTGAATAACGAAAACACACACACATGCTTTGCATGCAGGTTGGTGTTTCATTCAAGTAAAGTATTATTTGCATGGTTTGTCTCTACGCACAGGCAACTCTCGGCACTCGGAGTTAACTTTTGCGGGAACCGAGTGGAACCGAATACCCCAATTTGAGCTCCATGGCTGATGACGCCATTACGTGGGTTGGCATACAAGCCCGGTATCTCATGGTTTAATCAGATGATGGAGGTCAGAACCTTATTTGAGTGTGCAAGATCACTGATCTTAATAATACTTGCTGAAATTTACAGAACAAGGATAATAAACAAATACAACAAAGTTTGAGGGGAAGTATCGCAAAATACTTCCCCAATCATTCAACACAAAGGGATGGTATTTTGAAATACTTCTCCGAAAAAACAAAAACAAATTGTATTTGTTTTACTACACCTCAGGAAAGTCCAAATATAACTTGGAAATAAATCAACAATAAGTCAACAAATTTAGTATTTTGTCGTGAGCCATATGGCAGAACCATGCAAAAGTTGTTACTATTTTCCCTGCGCGTGTGTAAATTGCATACTTTTTTATTTGCTTTTCAGTTGTTAAAAGGTAAGTAAAATATTTTGGGCGTATAATTTTTAGTTTCATATTGAGATTGCTCCTCCTTACAAAACATGCTGGTGCTGCACCTGCAGTGAGCCTTACCTCTTAGGACTTCATATTTTTTTGGCTTGCCAGTTATTATAAGCTCCGTCAATAAAATTTGGGGCACCTTTGAGTCTCATATGTTAATTGCTCCTCATAACGAAAACCCTGGCACCGCACCTGCAATGAGCCTTACCTTTTAGGACTTGATATTTCAAGCTGTGATACGCTTCTTTCAAGTAGCATACCTCTGTTGATGGGCCAAGTCCTAGAGATCTGAAATCAAACAAAATATTGTTGTTTATATCAATCAATCAATCAATCCGACACATTTATAAAGCGCCTAAACCAAACAAATTGTACTAAGGCTCTAAAAAAGGCAAAAATACACAGAAAGAGTTTAATTGCTGTAAGCAACTGTGAAAACATACCTTTTCAGTTGTTTTTTAAAAGTCTCAATAGTTTTGCATCCTTTGATGTAATCAGGTATTGCGTTCCATAGCTTTGAAGCATAACATATGAGAATGATTTGTCAGCGAATGAATTGTTCTATGTTTAATGAACTTTGGATATGTTGATGTAGAACAAAGGCGACGTTGCGTAATCTTTAGTTCAAGCATGCTGGAGAGATAGTCCGGAGTTTGTGAATGAACAGATTTGTAAACTATGACAAGAATCTTGAAATCAATGCATTCCTTGAAAGGGAGCCAGTGTAGTGAAATTAGTTCCGTTGTGATAAGAGTCATATTTGTGACCCATCATATCGAAAGGTACCTTAAGGGTCCCAAAATTAAAATAGATTTTTTGGTCTCAGATCTGAAAGATTATATTTTAAGTTTTAAAAAGACACATTGCTTTTGGTTATTGGATGTTCTATTACAAAGTTACATCCAAATTGGTAAAAGGTATCTGGCTGATTCCGAAAGCTAAAGTTTTGAGAAAATCAAGTTTAAAGTTTCTGTACTGGTTAAACGTGAATGGAGAAAGGATTTTTATCTCGGTTTTTAAAACATTTGTCTTATGTTTTGGATGTTGGAACCTGATTAATATGATAGTATACACTTCAAAGGTAACGTTTCTGATGAAATTAGAAATTCGACCTTGGACGTGATTTTTGACTATGCTCAGCTTCAATGGCGGCCTTTTTCTCGTAAGTTACTATGCCGGAATTAAGGTACCTTTCGATATGACTGGTCACATTTACGTTTCCTGGTGACAAGACGAGCAGACGCGCGTTGAATATTCTGGAGGCGGTTCAAGAGAGTGCTACTTATACCCACAAATATGATACACCCACCCTCATATCACCCAATGTAAAGCTTCCATTCTCTGTTAATGCTTTGTGCCCAAAGGTATTCGCTTGTTTTAGAGACCTTCATTCATACTATTAATCCCTACCAACTCCAAAACAACAATATTTTGTGATGACATACCTGTGATTATTGAACTATAGGCTCTGATATGGGAAGGAACTTTCGCTGTCGCCCAGTTAAACAATATTCATGGACATAACAGCAGACATTCACTCAATTTAATCTAATTTTAAAGGGGCATTGGACAAGTTCAGCATCATCCCCAAGTTTTTTCCAAAACATTTTGAGATGTCTGCATCATTTGAAGTAGGGTGATAATGGTAGCATGCAAACTTTGAATTATCAAATTCAAACCCTGTAGATCAAAAAAAAATTGATTTTCTTTTATTTTTAACGATAAGTATTGCCCCCTAGAGTTGAAACTTCAAAATTGGCTTTATCAGGAGATCTAATGCAAATTCAAAATTTCTTTTGATTCATCTGCAATCTATGACGTGAAAGGAATGTGCTACAAACAAATCTTTGCCTCTTTCTTGATATATAGCATCAACTTGATACACAAGTTTAGAGAATAGCCTCATACCCAAAATCAACAAACAATATACAATTCTAAATTTTGACATTTCTGAATCAAGGTTTTGATCAAAACAAAAATCCCAATATTTGGTAATTAACTGTTATTTGCTAACATATTAAGTGTAAATCATCCGCAAACAAAATTTCGAAATTTTGTCCAATGCCCCTGCAAGTCTTGGTCACTCTTGGGCAAATACACTGCTGCTCTAAAGTATTTCCGCACAAAACCCCCGGGGGGGGGGGTACTCAAGTTTGGTTTGGGTAGGAACGTGCCGCAGGGAAATTTGAAAAGCCACCCATCCAAATACCAATTTTCAAGAAAAAGGGACCCATCCATATACCAAATCTTGCAAATTTTGAGTCAAGTTTGATCAAAAATTGCATTTTTTCGCCCAAATTTGCGCTATTTTGGCTAAAGTTTTGTGAAGAAATGTCCTAATTTGCGCAAATTTTGGAACATTTTGAAAAGTGACCCATCAAAATACCACATTTTGGGAAGAAAAAGGACCGATTGAAATACCAGAGAGCCTGATTTTGCTACCCGAATTTGCGGCACGTCCCCATAACCACTTTTGTACTAAGTACCCCCCCCCCCCCCCCCGGACAAAACCTTTATTCATATAAAAAGGCATTTATCCAATTTTCATCATTTCTTGACAGAGTCTATATTGTATAATTATCGAATTGCATTCATTGCATTTGAAAATATGGCATGTAATGTATGTTACTACTTTCGTCTGAACATGAAAAATTGAGTTTATATATATTTCTGCGCATTTGTACGCATACGACGTGAAAATATTATATCCTGTTACAAGGTAATAATGAGGTTATGAAAAATTGATTAGTTACATAAAAAAAAAATTAGGTCCATGAAATCAGCCATTTTGTAGCAATGGAAGATCAAATATTAAAAGAAACATTGATTTATTCATATTGAATAGATAAGTTACCTAAACTAGTATCAATCCTTAATGATTCTAGGTCGTTTAATATAAAAAACGAGGTTTTTTAACGATTTTAATTGTGCGAAATACTTTAGAGCGGGAGTGTATCTCTTGGGAGTGTAAATGTGGATGCAAAGTCCCTGTTAATTTACGAGGAGTGTTCAATAAGTTTGTAACCTGAGGTAGAAAATTAAAAGGATAAGCTATGAAGTTTTTACTAAAATGCCATGTAGTTTAATTCATTTGATGAGTATATGAAAGTTTCAAATAAATATTTGTTCTGGTTTTAATGAAAATTAAAACCTGTTAGAAAGATTTTTTTGCATTTTATCTTATTATTGAAATATTCCTAAAATATACCAAATATGGGCCAAAAGTTATATTTTTGGTTTTGACCTATTTTTATCAGTACTGAAAAAAAAGACAACAATCTGAGAAATGTGTTTCTAGATATTGCTTTCAAGATTCTAAAAGTTCGAAGTTTTAACAAATTTAGTTACCTTTCTTGTAAAATTTTGGCCAAAAAACATGATTATTGGACCTTGGGCCAAATTTACATTTTTGGTCCAAAAATGGCCTCGTCATCATGTCAGCAGTATGCAAATCCACTTCTATAAAAAAAATTATTTAGATTTTATTATCTGTTGCTTATAGAGCAAAAACTATGAAAATGAAGGGTTGACAGGTCCCTTAATCTCTCTTTCTCCGTGTTACTAATTCTAAATTCTGTGTTGCAAATTGGACGATTTATGTGATTTTCTGTCTTCCAACATAAAACAATGAAAAGTGAAACCAGATAGTCCAAACATGATCTAAAACAAATGTCAACAAATGCAACTGACTATCGATACTCGCGCTAAAATAGAACATGGTCATTTGAAATAGTTTTTTTTATTTATTCAATTCACCATTGCAAGCCTCAAATTAATGCTAGTATGAATTTATTCGGTTGTTGGCTGCTGCTCAAGTATCACTTTTCTTTGTTATTTCTTTGATATATTTTGTGAATCAACACAAAAGTCAGACATTTCACACAAACTTTCACTCCTTTGTGGCATTTTTTAAACTTCTGTGAGCAACCCCAAATTCTGTGAATTTTTCCGTTTTTCCGTATTAGAAAAATCATGGCTTTAGCTATTACTAACCTGAAATGGAAGCGAGACTGCAAATTCATCGCCATCTTCTCCAAATACTGTCAGTGTATTGGCCTGTGAAACACACACACTAGGTACTGGATCAGCTGTGGAGAATAACACAAAATGATGAAATTAACCAGTATATTGTCAGATACAATGGGCATTAGAGGCGCACCATTAGATTTCCAGGGGGGCAGGAAGTTGAGTTCGGGTTGATTTTTTTTTCCGCGTCCTGTTCGGGGGCAATTTTTTTTTTCTTAGAAATTACTGTTTTTTCCCCTATTCCATGTTCAGGCGTGATTTATTTTTCTTCTGCCTATGGAGGGTGGTTTTTTTTTTCCGAAAAACTTCCAGCTTCCCCCCCTTTTCTGACCAACCCAAAATCTGGCAAATACTGGGTCAGGATTTTTTTTACAATATTTTTTCTATTAACTTTACTGTTTCTAGCACAGAAACTTACAATAAATGTGTTAAATTAACAAATCTTTGATATAATGTTAGAAATAATTAAGAAATGATCTTGCTATGTCATCATATGACTTAATATTCATTGGTTTTAGACATTTTAAAGCTTGAAATATGCTTCCGGGAAAGTAAAAAAAAAAGGATCCCGACCGACCGACTCAAATTTTTCCCCAGAAGGACAACACAACAATTACTTTTTTGGCCTTAATAAGGCTCTTTGTGACATTTAGAATTTGTAGCAATATGGATTTTGCTGTAAATTGTCTTACGCCGAGGAGTCATAGCTACATTAATCTCTGTACTTGGTTAACATTTATGTAAAATATTATCAAATTTGTCCATTATTATAAATATTTGTCAATGATAAACTGCAACTTTTGAGTCTGGATAAGTGCAACTACCTATTTACATTTTTTTTTGCCTCGGCACTTCATTATGGTTTCTTATTGATCACCATGAAAATCAAACTTCTTTCCATTCCCATTTATTTTTCAAGATTATTTTTATTTCATAAATATATAGACATCAATTTAATTTAAATTAAAAATTCCTCTGCAAATATTACAGCCTTGCCGGGACTCAAACCCCCCAACAAAAAACTACAACACCGATTGCGCCACTGAGGCAGATCCAATTCAAGGATTGAATAATTAGTACCTTTACACGAACAAAACGCCGCGACAATCTTTGATCATCCGTAAAACTTATAAATTTTCACAATGAAAATGGAAAAGTTGTATGAAGGAGAGATGTAGACCTATTTATAATTTTCAATCAATTGCTTTGGTGATATACAAAATTTCGTGAATTTTACGTGTAGAAATAGGCCTACCACTATGTTTACATTGGTTAAGAATTTATTTCGTGCACCATTAAATATTCGGAAATACTGCAACATCTGGAACATTGGAGTCACGGTTCAACGATGGTTTCTTTAACCATTCGTTTTTCTCGCATCAAAATTACATAAAGTAATGGAGCTGAAACCCCGAATTTTCCCGGACAGGACCGAAACCAAATATTTTCGGGTTTGGTCCTGTCCGGGAAAAATATTACCCGTGTCGTCCGGGTCGGGGAAATGTTACTCGGGGTCGGGGAAAGTTTACATTCGGTCGGGGAAACGCAAAAGCTGTTCGGTGTAAAAATAAAATGGGGCAACAATTAAACGCTGTGTCTATAATGTCATAATCCTAGTTAAACACTATTTTAAAGACTTCAAATTTGGGTAACTCGGGGTTGGGGAAAAATATCCATCTTGACCAGGTAATCATGAAAATCTACCGGTCCAGGTCGGTCCGGTCTAGAAAAAATCCTTTTGGGTCGGGGTCGGTCGGGGTAAGCTAAATTTTTATTGGGTCGGGCGGGTCGGGAAAAAAATTGTCAGAGAACGACGGAGTCGGGTGAGAAAAAACCTGCCCCGCAGGGCATTAATCCCAAGTCATGAAGAAGTGAAATCAAATCTTACCAGGACTGCTTTCCATTGGATTTGCTCCATCAGCCTCAAGTGAGTTCCCTTGAAGCCAGAATGTTATCCACTGAGCTATTCCTACCCCCCCCTCTGCTCATGGCATAATATCAGAACTTACAAAGCATCCCAAGTCATGAAGAAGTGAAATCAGATCTTACCAGGGCTCTATTTCATAAAGATTTAAGAATATTCCTAAGTTGGTCTACAGAGCAATTATCATTCCTAAATCCACACATATTTTAGACTTTGAGAACAATGAGTTCCATTTCCAAATGCAATTTTAGATGATAAATGTTAAATTATTATCAGTTGATGTATTTCCCATTCCAAATTTGTTAAGAAAATTTGAAGCGAAACAGAAAAGTTCCTATCTTTATTTAAAATGTTCTTAACTTTAGGTCTGATCTTAATTTGACTATATTAGGTCAAAGGTCAATTACCCACAACTTCATCTGTATAAGACAAAGGCAGAAATGTTTGAACTATTCAAATATATTGGGCTTACGTTGGGAAATTTGATCACTTCCAAGTTGAAAATGTTCAAAATTTCTTGTTCTGAAGTAACTTTACAAAATTGTACTTAAGAATATTCCTAAATAGCTTTATGAAATAGAGCCCAGGACTGCTTCCCATTGGATTTGCTCCATCAGCCTCGAGTGAGTTCCCTTAAAGCCAGAATGTTATCAACTGAGCTATTCCTACCCCCCCCCCCCCCCCCCTGCTCATGGCATAATATCAGAACTTACAAAGCATCCCAAGTCATGAAGAAGTGAAATAAGATCTTACCAGGACTGCTTCCCATTGGATTTGCTCCATCAGCCTCGAGTGAGTTCCCTTGGAGCCAGAATGTTATCAACTGAGCTATTCCTACCCCCCCCCCCGCTCCCCGCATAATATCAGAACTTACAAAGCATCCCAAGTCATGAAGAAGTGAAATAAGATCTTACCAGGGCTCTTT
>JXSR01S073176.1:169821-180454 GCA_000969725.1 Ophiothrix spiculata
ATAGTAACTTTCGATTTAGACTAGTCTTCTAAAATCAGCATGGGAACAAAAGCAAGCAAGGAGGTAGAACCAGAGAAGCGACTCTCAGAGGAAATGATTGATAGGGGGCTTCAAATTGGCAAAATATCAACTGTCTTGTCACTTTTGCGATCTGAGGCTAATGCTCGCAAGACTGGTTTAACGAAAGGACAGCACTTGTTCCAGACGGCGGCAACATTAGGCCTAATACCAGAATCTACTAACAAGCCACGTGAGTCCCGGCGTGAGTCGTCTGCATGGGCAAAATTTGTATTCAAACGGTAAGTGTTTTGTCTATATGAAAAGGGCCACAGCTTAGCCTTTGACACAATGTATTTAAATTAACGTATAATTCGCAGGTTTTCAAGTTGTCAGAACCTTTAAGACGAAAAGGTGCTCCCCACGGATAGGCCTACCTAATCCAAACTTAAACATGTTAGATAGGCCTACCCCGGAGCAATTTGCGCTGAATAAGATGTTAGCAAAATGATGTGACATTAGTTAGGCCTAGGCATAGCAGTTTTTTTTTTATCTAATGTTTATTTGTTGTAGTTGTTGATTTTTTCCAGAGGTGAAGAGGGAAGCAGCGAGAGCGTGGATACAACAGCGCTGAAGAGAACCCGTGATTTGGAGAAGAAACAGATGCAACACGAAGATCCATACTTCCATCGCATCCAGGCTGTTATCCATTATGATGTAATTGAAGAGGTATATTGACAGTACAGGGTGTCCCAGAAAAAAAACCTTACAATCTTTGCGTGTAGTTTTCTTGGGTTAAACGGATAGTCAGAAAGTAGGTTTCATTTTATAGCTCATGAATTGAACTTTTAGATACCGTTTGTTTTATTTCAATCGATAGTATACAACAAAAGTTATGTTTTGTTTGTAAGGTTTTTTCTGGGACACCCTGTATATCAAATATAACCAAAAATCTTTGTTGTCCACCAGTGTTTGAGGTTTTCTGCAAAAGTTTCGACTTGTCCGTAATTTTTGTAACTTAAGTTAACTTAATTAAGCGGGAGTTCGTAGAGTCCTGTACGTTGGTTTGCAAATAATGGATGTTTATGAATGCAATGGTACGAATATGATTTCATGAGGTGAAAGAATGCTCCATTCAAACGAAGCGAAGTCGAGTTAAATGGGGTATTTGATCTGTCACCGAATGAAATATTTGAACAAAATTGATGATCTGGGTTCCATACACAACATGACCCTATGGGTGTTTCTTGCTTAAGGGGTGGGTTACAAGATTTCCAAATTTCAAAGTTCTGTTCTCCAAAATTTGAGATAGCATGTTAGGAAAGTACTTTGTAGTATAGTTTATCAAAGATTTTTTCCAGTCTGACAACTTTTTCCATGCCAGACTGAAGGCATTTTAGCTCCAAATTACTAATTAAAAGTAAATTTAAATTATCTTTAGAAGTATTCTATATAATTCAATGAAACTTCAGCATGATACAGTAGACTTAAAGTGCTTTCATTTTATGTGAAAAAGATGATGACCTTTGACCTCATTTCAAGGTCATGTGATCCAATATGGCCGCCAAATGCGATTTTATTTATGCCGTCTGGGATACGGCATACGCCTGAGCTGACACTAATCTATGCCGTAGCCACGACAGCATACGGCTGGAAAAGGTTAAGCACATATTTGTTTTCACAACAGGAAGAAGAAAACAAACCTCAGTGTAACTACTGTAGGTTCATTAACAGAGATAATGTGATCGAATGCCGAATCTGTGGCCGTTCATTTCATAGATCGTGCCTCGCAAGACGGGATGCTGCCGGACCAATTAATTCATTGTTAGCAATAAAAGACGCCCAAAAGGCGGGATGGAGTTGTATTGATTGTGTAAGTATTCATAGTCCCGAGGCTGCTTCTGCTGCATGGCTATGGCGTTATATTAGATGAGAAATTGTTTTTAGGACCGGAGCGGCGGAAAGTTCCTAAATCTGGGAGCGTAGCGTCTTAGGTAAGAACTAATAAGGCATAAAAGCAGAGCTGAGGATCTAGGAAGCGGTAGCGACGAAGCAATGGGGCTGACCAAGGCCAAGACTAACTATCCTCTGTAGGTCCAATTTTATTTAGAAAATATAGACACACGGTCCTAAAAACGGGAACGTCGATACGGCACGATCATAAAAACAGGAACGTTCCGCCGCTCCGGTGATAAAAGCAGGAACGTTCCACCGCTCCGATCCTAAAAACAATTTCTCATCTAATATAACGCCATAGCTGGCTTACCACTGAACTCATGAGAGCATTAAGAGACGCCCAAACGGCTGGATGGAGTTGTATTGATTGTGTAAGTATTCATAGTCCCGAGGCTGCTGGCGGACCGCTGAACTCATTTGAGAGCAATAGGGTGGATTAGAAAATATTATTTACGATCCTGATTGAGGGAAGGGTGGGGGCTATTACAATTAAGGAAATTAAATACTATAGTACCCTAACTTCCTAAGCCACCAAAATAATTAAACCGAACCCTCAAATTATCAAGCCTAGGCCTTAATTGGCGAAAAAAGGTCAAAATAAAATACATGACGTAGGCCCATCAATATGAATCTCTTCTTTTATTATTTCAGGAAGATTTATCTGAATATTTACCAATGGAGGTTATGTCTGATTTGATTGAAAGGTTTGACTCCTATGATCCAACAGGCAGTAAGTCAATATGCTATATTTTATAGGGAGCGCCGATCCATATCAATATAGCGTCTCTGAGATCTGTATAGATCTATATAAATCTCTGCAAACTGCTTTGGTGGAGTTGCACACGTGTGCCTGGGCGTCAGGGCGTCAGATCCAGATCTGCCCACCCGCCCTCCATGTATCCAGAAGACAACATCTACTAAAAACGAATTCGTACATTGCTATGTTGTGGTTATTTATGCCAGGACTATAATAAATCGCATCAAAATCAATTAAATTTATATTTTTTTTTCTTTTTCCGGCTGAAAAGTGGTGCGGCCAAAGCCCGCATGGCCTACACGGTTCCGACGCCCCTGAGCCATAGTATAGATGCAAAGCAGTTAAGACATGTGCATTGAATCTTGATCAGTGCTCTGACTGCTCTCGTATAGAAGCCCCAAATGAATATTGGGCGTTTAGTTCGATGTTCATGGGTTTGTTTTGTTTCATTTTTTGAATTCACAAGTTTACAATGGTGTAATTGAATCAGTTATTAATTGGTCCACGAATTTTACCATCTAATTAAGTAAATAAGTGTGCGACTTTACCGTAGGCCCGTGCCTTATTTTTCCTCTAATAAGGCTCCGCCTCCAAAGACATTCGCTTGACAAGGAGACATTCACTTGCCTAACAGAAGTTCGCTCACATTCTTAACCCCACCACATCCCTATGTATAGCCACAGTCTAGATGCAAAGCAGTTAAAGGAGATGGGCATAGAATATGGATCAGCGCTCTCGTGTATATAATTCAAATATTTGGCGTGTAGTTTGATGTTAATGGGTTTGTTTTATAGCCTGAAGTGTACCCAACACTAAAACTTTTGAATTCAATATTTAAAGTTTACAATGGTGGAATGTAATCAGTTGTAACTTGGTATACACGATTTTTACCGTTACTGTAATAGACCCATACCTTATTTGTCCTTTAATAAGGATCTGCGTCCAAAGACATTCGCTTGCCCGAGAGAAGTTTGTTCACACGTTTAATCCCTACCTTGAACACTTCACGCTCCGACATGAAGATACATAATTCGCACACATCGCTTTGATCAAATGTCGCGCAAATCCTAACAATTGTCTCAAGCAAATATTTTACCGAGCGAATGTCTTTAGACGAAACGCTTTACTGATAGGGCCTATATCTTTTTATTTACAGACTCCTATATGACCATGAGTGAATACGTCACAGCCGAATTGTGTCGCAGCTCGACAGTCACAGAGCTAGAACTACGAAGAAAGGTACACGGATAGATTATGATAAGATTTAATGTCGTTTCAGAATAACTAAGGGTGTGTTCACACAGAAAAATATGGTCATGACTATATTCTCGTTCATGATCCGCTCACGAGAAAATCCCAGTGTTAACACATTTAAAGATAGTGTCTCGCTCGTGACCAAAAGTGACGCGCCACGGCCACTAGTTTTAACGCGCTAGTCGTGTCCCAGTGTGCACGCAACTGCTAAGTTATCTCGCTCTAGAGCCGGTCATGACTAGTCATGACTGTTATTTGTAAACACACCCTAAGGCTGAGTTCACTAGTCTCTAGGCATAATCAAAAAGGCCGCAGCGGTAGTTCCCTCGCTTTGAACCGATGAGGTCCCACCGGGTTCGACGCTGTTTTGTGCATTTGGTGTTCAGTCTATTCTCGCTTCCGCAGGTTTTTCTCCGGGTATACAAGTCTTCCTCCTTTCAAAAACTGAATTTAAAAAACTCTTGGAGCCCAGTTGATCAACTTCCTTTAGCTTACTTGGTACCAAGTATACCGTTGGATCGAAAGCCTAAACAAAGATAGTTGTTCTCTCTTTTTGATTTACAGTTTAACGATTACGACCGTGACAATGATGGAAAGGTCACGTGGCAGGAATTCATCATGGCGGAAGCTGTTGAATACCTCAAGAAATTACCGCAGGTTTGTTTTTAACTGATTTAGACCGACACCTTATTTTCCCAGGCGAAGTTTGCTGGCAGGCTATATATGTGTGGTGCTCTGGCATAATGAGCGGAAAGTCGCGATTGAAGATTTTGAATAAATGGCAAATAAATGCATTAGTATTAACTTATATTTCTCGTTTTGAAGGTCAATTACGCCGGGAAGTGTAATTATTCAAGGGGAATTGATCGCGTTTTGCTATTATACACTATAGTAAACAGTAACTTTAAAATCGATTTGCGACAGTTTTTTACTGCCAGATTTTGAGTGGACTGCCTTGTATTTTTATCTCTAAATGAAAATTGTAGTATGACATATTATATATCATTCGAAAGCTGAGATTATAGAGAATTAAAATATGCTATAAACTCAATTTTGAAAATCGCGACTTTCCGCTCATTATGCCAGAGCACCACACATATATCACCATGGTTATTAAAACCCTCAAACATTCACATCTCCCGCCTTCAGTCTGCCCCCCCCCCCCCCCCCCCCCTCCTTGCCCTATGCTGGCTACGCCACTGGGTGTTTTGAAGTAAAACATACGGATTCCGAATCTACCAAAAACAATTTCGGCAAATCACAACCTTTGCATATTTCATAAGAGAAAACTGCCGAATTCACGGCTGCATTGAGATGAACGAACAACGCATATTATAGCCTCTATGCATTGGGGCAATCTATATGGAGTGCAGATCCAAATGCATGCGCATCTCCGAGATCCACATCTCCGTAGACTGCTTACACTGTAAAAACAGCGTTTAGAGTTTAAACACTTTTCTAAACACCATTTTGCACCACGTTTCTAAACACTGTCAAATCTCTAAACACACATGTCAAATCTCTAAACATGATGTGTTTAATTTCTAAACACATGGTCATCTAAACACTACCTTGCATATACGTGCACCACGTTTCTAAACACCGTTTTTGCAGTGTACACGAACGCATGTACAAAGAGTACACGTACAGCAGATAGATCCGACGCCCGTGTAGCCAAAGTCTACTGCAAAGCGGCTCACGGAGATGCGCATTCACCTGGATTTGCTCTCTCCCCAGTGGAGCAATCTATTTAATCGTTGCTACTCTACATTTTATCTCTAAACAACACCAAACACAGCACGAACTAGTCCAATATTTGAAACCGATGGAAGTCGGACGTCTACGCTCGTTATTTCGAGAACGTGACAAGGAGAAGACAGGAGTCATAACTGTTCCGGCAGCAGAAGACGCTTACAGAGCATGGCTGTTATCATTACAGTAAGTACAGTCTCCCAAAAAAGTATCGCCTCACCAAAAGTGAAATTGAAGATTATGTGAACAAGCGCTGGAATTTCAGCTTTCTTTTGACACCCTATTTCTGACAATTGACTGAAAAAGAATGAAGTTATGAACTTTTAAACCCCTCGAGGTCAATTAAGAAAAGCTAAGAAAGGTGGAAATTTCAATAGATGAAAGCGCATGTCATTTCTCTGATAAATCCTGCGAAAAGCGTCACGACAGGGACTGGAGGATTCAATTAAATACACAAGACTAGACTGGATCCACCATTAGCCGAACAGCGGCTCCCTCACTTCCGGTGGTGCGGACCCGCAATATTCTGATCATTTACCATGTTAATCAAGGGAGCATTTTTTTTTTTATAAAACTGATACAGTCAAGAAATCAATGTATTTGGATGTAGTAGCCAATCAACAATTGACCCCATCTTCATCATTTTGAATATAATATGGATTTCTGTAATTTTGATTGTTCACTTCAGTATTCCTCTTAACGATGAATTGAGGAAATCGGAGGAGGGAGCATCGGGACCAAACCATAACAGGTGAGATGCGATATTACTTTTACTTTATAAATTAGGCATTGTTGATTACCATGGTATTGATAGAGAATTATAGTGAAACCGACTTAATTAAGATCTGTGCCATACAGTGACTTTGGATCTGACTCTCAAACTAATTCCATAAACTATATAAAAGTATACGCTTTTAAAAGCGGATTTTTACTCTGAACATGATGATGATATAAGTTTTTGACCAAAAATGTCATTTTGGGCTAAAATGCAAAAAAAACCCGTATTTTTTGCCCAAAAAATTTCTAAGAAAGCTAAACTAAAATGTGCATATGTGAAGTGTTGAACTTTTTTCCTTTTTACAATCTAGAAACAAATGTCTATAGGAAGGGTTTTCTCGTGTCGTGCAAACCCTCTGTTGTGCGAACCACTGATTAGGCGCCTTCGGGCAAGAAATATAATGCTCTTTACTTTTATTTGTTTTGTTTTTGTCCCAGATTAATAACATGGGAGAGATTTATCCGCAATAAATCACTCAGCATTCTTACAGCGAGACCGAACACCAGATCGATAAGACCTTTTCTTACATCTTTGCAGAATCTCGCCCTGTGAATGGCAATAAGAAGAATCCCTGTTTTTTCTCGACGATAAAATTGTCAAAATTCAGATTTTCTTTCCATTTTTTCCGTAAAATGTGGTTAGAATTTGGTTAAAGCAAGTTACCGGTTAGATATATGGTTTGGGTTAGGTTTAGGGTTGGCAAAATGGTTAGAAATTTTGAGCGATAGGGTTTTGGTTAAATTTTAGGGTCAGGTTACCGAAATTTTACAAGTCAATTAAAAGTCGTCGGGAAAAATCAGGGATTCTTCTCGTTGCCTGTAAAATGTCATGCATTGGTTGGTCATAAAGAAACCAGAGAAGATTTACAATCGATCCCATAATAAGCATCAGGAAAGAAGACTTATACGACGGGAAATGCGCCCGTCCAGGCATTGAACCCGGGACCGATCTTTAGATCATACAGTTAAACGCCTGAACTATTAAAGACTAGATTCCTTTTAGCCGTTTGCGGCGCGGTTGCGGTGCGTTTTGCACTGTAAGCATTTTGGTAAGGGTACTGGTAGTGGTATAATTTAAAGCACACGATTGAGTGGAGATGAATGGTATCAGGTTGGAAGCTGAGATTCAATTTTGTCCCTCCGTTTTTAAGCGGTTTCACTATCAGCATCTTCTCTAATTTAAAAGTTGCCGCATGACCAAAACACATTAAAAACGGATGAATCGCTCCAGGGACCGATTCAGGTAAACGCAAGGGTTTCCGGATAGCCGCACCGCAAACCGTGACCGGATAAAAGGAATCACTCTTGCTAAAAAACATTATATCGATTCAAAACACATCGCATGCGAAATGCATTGAAAACGGACGGTCAAAATTGAGTCTCAGCACAAGGAATAGCGCATGTTAAAGACTGCGCGTCGATGGGCATCGATCGATGCATATCGACAGACTCTGAATCCACCATTACAGTGCAAAACGCATCGCAGCCGCACCGCAAACGGAAAAAAGGAATCTTACCTTTAGCCATGGGAGCTTGCATAGTTAAGTTAAGGTAACAGAATGATATTGACGAAGAATCTGAAGTTCAACATAAACAGCAGAAATCACGTTTTTATCCACTTAACCTGAGATTAAATTTTTACGACAAAATGCTATTCGATTCCGAGTATTTTGGCTGAAATTGACACTTAAGGGGCCTGTTAAGGCTTTTTTCATAAAAGTTTTTTGCTCTGTAACTCAGAAACGGATAATTAGATTCAAATAAAAGTATACATTTCTAGAAGCGGATTTGCATACTGAATATGATGGTCAGGTCATTTTTGGACCAAAATGCGTAATTTTGGACCTAGGGTCCAAAAATCATGTTTTGGGCCCAACATTTTACGGGAAAGCTAACTAAATTTTGCTTCGGTAAAATGTTGTACCAATTTAATTTTTAAATCTAGAAAGCAATATCTGGGATCGCTTTTCTCAAATTTTTGATTTGTTTCTTAGTTTTTGAGATATCAAAAATTGGTCCAAAAAATGTCAAAAATCCCACTCCTGACACCATTTTTGGCAAAATATGCCACATTTTGACCTATTTTTGGCAATATTTCAAAAAATAAGATAAAAATCAAAAATTTGAGAAATGCGTTCCTAGATATTGCTTTCTAGATTCTAAAAAGTAAAATGGTCTTAAATTAGATAGCTTTCCCATAAAATGTTGAGCCAAAAACATGATTTTTTGACCTTTTTTGGACCTTAGGGCAATAATTTCACATTTTGGTCCAAAAATAAGCTGACCATCATGTTCAGTATGCAAATCCACTTCTAGAAATGTATACTTTGATTTGGATATAATTATCTGTGGCTGAGTTACAGTCCATAACTCATTTCTTAAAATGAAGGGTTGACAGGGCCCTTAAACATGCCTTCTGTGTGTTTGTTTTATTTTATTTATTTTTGTTTTGCGTGCAAATGTATTTAGGCAAGGTGTGACCAAGTTATACAGGGTGTCCCAGAAAACATCCTACAATCTTTGCTTGTAATTTTCTTGGGCTTAACGGATAGTCAGAAACTATATAAAGAATGCATGTCATAGCCCATGAATTGAACTTTTAGATACCGTTTGTTTCATTTCAACCGGAAGTGTACAACAAAAGTTATGTTTTATCAAATATTTGGGTGAATTTTTGTCTGGTACAATTTCATGATTATTGGCCATAAAGTAGGGTGTCTCTGAATGGAATAAAAATGGGTCACCTTGGAAAATTGATCATATCTGCCTTATTTTTATATCAAATTTGTTCAACTTTTTCAGCACAGATAAAAGATAGCATGCACATAATAAATTAGTAAACATTTTAACGGTTGAGTGAGCAAATCAATGAAGACACACACTACAACTTCATTTAAGGGGAACTTACAAAATCGTGGAATTGGACCAGACAATTTTACATCATGGCCACATATTTGATAAATCATAACTTTTGTTGTAGAGTATCGATTGAAATAAAACAAACGGTATCGATCTGAAAGTTCAATTCGTTGGCTATAACAGGCTACCCTTATATACTTTCTAACTATCCGTTAAACTCAAAAAAAATTACACGCAAAGATTGTAAGGTTTATTCTGGGACACCCTGTATTGAAGTCTGTGTCGTCATTTGCCAACCCGAAAGGCTTTGTGGGATCAACTGTGAGTCTTCTCTACTGGTCAAATTCTTGTAAAAGGGAATTTTCCGATTGTAGTACAAATCACGAAATCTCTGAATAAAAACAAGTTGTCTTACGAGTTTTAGCAGGCTTATTATTCCAGTTATGACTGGATAGTTACACTTACAGTATGATAGTACTATAAATAAGAGCATGGAGAGTAGTATGTAGTGTATCCGTAGAGGAGGGTTTAGGTACTGCGTGGTATGGTGCGTTCAGACTCCAGCGATTTCATCGCAGCAACATCGCTCGATACGTAGTCTTGAATTTTCAAAGCGCCCTTCTCGTAGCGTGTGTAAAGACTGCGCATCGAGCGATATCGATGTCGCAGTGATGAAATCGCTGGACTCTGAATACACCATCAGGGCCCAACAGGGTACAAGTTGCACAGCATGGTTAGTAGTATGTAGTGTACCCGTACAGGAGGTTGTGGTTCTGCATGGTACACTCTTATAACGAAAGGATCAAATTTGATCCCATAAAGTATCAAATATGAGCTTATCCTTTTTGGGATCAAATTTGATCCTTTTTGGGATCAAATTTGATCCTTTTCGGATCAAATACACTCCTTTTTGATCCAAAAAGGATCAAATTTGATCCCAAAAAGGATAAGCTCATATTTGATACTTTATGGGATCAATTTGATCCTTTCTTTTTAAGAGTGTAGGGTCCAAATACACAAGTTGTGGTTATGTGCAACAGACAAATTATTTAAATTCTCGGCACAGGTATCATTTCCCTTAGACAATTTGAAGACAGAGCACTACAGTTATATGTCAGCCGGAGCTAGGATAACAATAATTTATCAAGGGTTGCATTTTTCAGTAACCATGACCGATGGAAGGATAGTGAAAAAATAGATTGCATTGAAGAAAAAGAATGTTATGTTATAGTCAATGTTTTATATATACAAAATAAAGTTTTATTGCAGAAACTCGACATA
>JXSR01S073177.1:57404-69718 GCA_000969725.1 Ophiothrix spiculata
AATAATTTACAAACAGGAACATTGTCACAAAAATTGTATGCAAAATTTAAGTTATCGGTTCATTACTAAGTGCTTTAATTTCCCTTAAATTTCAATATCATTAGCGACATGTTACGTAATTTCTTTTATGAAAGCACTTATATAGCCCTTTGCCATTAGAATTCAATTTTACGCTGGTTTTCTTAAAAGCTGTCGCCTTTAGGATATGTCGTTGTATTGAAAACACTATCAGATGGAAAACTATAATAGCAGATGGTTTCTCTTTCATCTGTTGATTCGGGGAAAATAGGTTAACTTGGTGGATTGATGAAATTCATACACACCGTAAAATCGTAGGTTATGTAATACATCTTTAGTGTGCTTTGAATTTTAAAGTCAGACAAATGTGTTACTAAGCTCGATTTATCTATTCAACCAAATTAAACCAGGTCTAGTATGATTGTCTACCCCGTATCCTTCAAGTGAATTACCAGTTTAAAAAAAGATTATTTCAATAATATAATTGTGCACTGGTTGTCTACTAATTGAAGAGGAGAATCTCCTATGGTGCTTACGGTCGAGAAAAATGGTTTAAAGGAAGCTAAGCAACATAAGTTTTCATTTGACTTACTTGCTATTGTTGTACTTACAGAAAATAGGTTAAAGTTCAAAATATAAATAAAATAATCCAGGGTGAAGCCCTAGGAACACTGTAAACTAAAACTCGTCAGTTATATGCTTGACTAGCTTTAAACTAGTCGGTCTACCCTGTCAAGCATGCTTGACTAGTTTATTCTAGTCGAACAGATAGCCAAACTAGTCGAGCAAGCTGACCTGGTTTCAAAAATCGGAAAAAAATAGTCAAGCATGATCGACGAGCTTAAAATTGGTGCTAAACTAGTTTCGTAACCATTCTGGAGAAAAACAGTCAGGCTGGATTAGTTAAAACTAGTCAAGCTACATTGCAATAACACGTCACGTCGAAGGTCATTCCTTTCACCTTGGAAAAGCTTATTTTTGAATTATTACAATGGACACCTGTATAGAACTCGCGAAGTCAGCTGTTACTGCATTGAGTGCTGAGTGAGGTCACTCTTCTTTGCTGATCTTTTTTGAATTTTATACTTAATTCTGTACTTCATATAATTTACATTATGGATTTGAGGATATAGCGTCTACCCATACTTCACATATGTCACCGACCGTCCATGGTAAGCTTAATGCTGGTTGTTTATTATAACTAGAGCTGGGTCGACGAGCAAGACCGACTGGGCAAAAGCTAGTCGAGCGACTAGCCTAAAACTGGTCAATCTAGCTTGACTAGGTAAAAGCTCGTCAAGGTGGGCACCAGCTGGACTAGCTTTTACCTAGTTGGGCCGTCAAGTTTAGGTTTGCAGTGAAGGGATTGGAAAATAAGCCCAGATCGCAGTCTTAAAACTTCTTTGCCGCCCACTCCCTGCGAACTTTTTAACAGCACCTCAAGATCCCAACAAAATTATTATGAACGCTCCCTTAGTTACACACATACGCGTGTCAAGGAAAGAGACATGGTGGATGTCACTTATAACTAGTCTTAAATTGAGAACTATGACAAAAGTCATTCAAAAAGTAAGTTACACAAATTCTACTTTATCCCAACTTCTAGGAATTATTTTACAGAGTTGAAACGTCAGATAGATAATAATTTCCATTGATTACCCTTGAATTACTTCGGGGCAATGCAGTATCAGCAAAATGAACATTGAAAAAGTTTATTGCTTGATATTTCAACTCTCACCAACTTCAATATCATTAGCGGCATGTAAGTATATTTTCTAGATGAGAAAAGATTTACAATATATCGCTACAGGCCTTAAGATTTCAATTTTGCTTTGGTTACGAGCAAAAAGTTTCTTCTTTCGTTTTTTAACCTTTTGTGATTTGGAATTAGTATTGTAATTAAATGCACGCTTTATAAAAGGATTATGTAACTTTTCTTGTACGTAACTGAAGCTGTTTTTTATACAATAAAGTATAACAAAACTAAGTTATCAAGTTATAACCAGGTTTTCGGTTTAATAATACGGTAATAGATTGCCTGATTAAACTTAAAGCGTCATGGTACTACATGCAAGCATGTCAAAATTCATTTATAAATATATTTGACAGTCAAAACATTTATTAGAACACAATTATTATTTTTAATTAGAATAGTTTAATAGGAGAATTTTAGAATAAAATGGAGGCGTATTTATATGTAAGTTCATGTAGAGCTGAAGCAAGCATGTTCTAGAAAAGGCAAATGAAGGTATAGTAATCCAATGATGAGGAGGTATCAGGGTCTGTACATCAAAATACACAGATTACATCGATCATTTGATCAGCTGAAGAATATTTTCCACTTATCCAACAGTTTTTTGTCACTTTATACCAACTTCTAGAGATATTCATATCCTCTAACTGGCAAAATAGTTGAAAGTTTATCACTTAACTGCATAAGGGTTTTTCGGTTCTTTGCTTAAATAGTAGTTGCACTTCGTTTGGCGAAAAAAATGAGATTGACCGCGTCGTTTTCAAACTAGTTAGTATGAATTAGCATATGGGGATGAAAAAAAAGTGTTCCCATAATCCGCCCGGAGTAAAATTTTCCAAATTTATTTCAACAATGTCAATGTATTCATTATCAATTAGTTTGAGCCAAATTTCATTGGAAAAATCGAAATATCGCGAAATGAAAATCGGTTATTTGGCCGTCATTTTGAAACGGCACGTATATTTGGTATTTTTTCCTGATATGGTTGTGATTTAGTGTACCTGTATATGGTGTGAAGAGTATTAAAAATATCGGACGGAAAAGTGTTTTTGTAAGGGGGATACCATGGACCCCCCCCCCCCCATGCGCTAACGGAAGTGCGGGATACCTTATGCGGTTAAGTGCTAATTATAATAAGAAAAATGGTACAGCAATAAATTCCCAAAAGGAACATTGTCACAAAAATCATATGCAAAATTAAGTTATGATGAGTTTACTGTCCCGGATCATTACTTTAGTGTTTTATTTCCCATAAATGTCAATATCGTTAGCGGCATGTTACGTATTATGTACGTTTATTTTCTTAATGTGAAAATACTTATATAGCCATAAGCCTTTAGATTTTTAATTTTACGCTGGTTACTATAGAGATGTGCCCTTTAGGATATGTCATTGTATTGACAACTCTATCAGATGGTAAACTATAACAGCAGAGTTTTTGCTTTCATTTTACCTTCAGTTAATTTGGAAAAAAATATGCTTACAGGGTGTCCCAGAATAAATCTTACATTCTTTGCGTGCAATTTTCAGGGAATTAACGGATAGTCAGAAAGTATGTAAAGATTGCATTGTATACCCCATGAGTTGAACTTTTAGATACCGTTTGTTTCATTTCAATCAGTAGTATACAACAAAGGTTATGTTGTATCAAACTTTTGGATGGATTTTTGTCTGGTCTAATTTCATGATTATTGGCCATAAAGTAAGGGTGTTTCTGAATGGAATAAAAATAAGTCACATTGGAAAACTTATCATATCTGTCTTATTTTTACATCAAATTTGTTCATTTTTTCAGTATAGATAAAAGAAAGCATGTGCGTAGTAAATAAGTAAACATCGTTACGGTTGAGTGAACAGATCAATGACCATACTCAATAGAGCTTCATTCAAGGGGAACTTACAAACTCGTGAAATTGGACCCGCAAATTTTACATTCAATTATTTGACAAAGCATAATTTTTGTTGTACTTTACCGATTGAAATTAAACAAACGGTATCTAAAAGTTCAATTCATGGGCTATAAAACGCAATCTTTACATACTTTCGAACTATCTGTTAAACCCATAAAAATTGCACGCAAAGATAGTAAGGTTTATTCTGGGACACACTGTACCTTGTGTATGGATGAAATTCATACATAAAATCGTAGGTTATATAATCCATCTTCAGTGTGCTTTGAATTTCAAAGTCAGACAAATGTGTTACTAGGCTTGATTTATCTATTTCATTAAATCAAAAAAGGTTCAGTATGATAGGACTCTGTATCCCTTAAAGGAATAACCAGTTAAAAATAATGATACATTATTTTGTCTACTAATTGAAGTGAAGAAAAATGCAACGTCGGTTTTTATTTCACTTACTCGCTTTTGTTGTACTTACAAAAAAGATGTCGAAGGTCAAAGTATAAAAAAACGTTCCAAGGCAAAGCCCCAGGGGGCCACTCAGATATATTGATGTACATACACGTGAACATAGGTTTACAAAACACCCCATAAACAAGTTTTAGCTTCCCTTTAAGAAATATCCCTAAACAAGGATTTATGTACAATTTTAACTCTAAATTTTACCCCCTGTAAGTTGATTTTTTTTTCTTCAGGTTTTGAAAAACACCCCTTTTTGTGGACAGTTTTTGTTTTTGTTTTATAAAACACCCCTTTTTGTTGAAAATAAGCGTTTTTAGAACCCTAAACAAAAAAAGACCCCTTTTCTCGTGTTTTTCTGTTCACACATGTGTACACCAGAATAGCTCAGTGCCCCCCCCCCCTACACCCCCACCCCAATTACTGACCGTCCGTCGGTTAAAAAAGCAAAAAGCGCCCGTCGGTAAACTTGAGCCTACCGGCCGCGGGAAAGCTGACCCCTTTTCCCGTGTTTGTCTACACCAGAATAGCTACACCAGTACCCCCCAGTGCCCCCCCCCCCCACCCCCTGGCGGCA
Source organism: Ophiothrix spiculata (assembly GCA_000969725.1). Lineage (NCBI taxonomy): Eukaryota > Metazoa > Echinodermata > Ophiuroidea > Amphilepidida > Ophiotrichidae > Ophiothrix > Ophiothrix spiculata. The sequence goes on from JXSR01S073177.1 coordinate 62,113, forward strand.
AAGCCCTGGAAAAGGTTGGGAAATCAGTTTAGATTATCAAACGTTTCCGATTCCATTCCCACAGTCTTAAAACTTCTTTGTCGCCCACTCCCTGCGAACTTTTCAACAGCACCTCAAGATCCCAATAAAATTACCATAAACGCTCACGAACACCACACCACCCCACAACATCCCACCACCCCTACCGAAAATGAAACGAAAATAATTGCAAAGAAATCTTAACAACATCGGTTTTCATTTCACTTACTTGCTGTTGTTGTACTTGCAGAAATTAGGTTACAGTTCAAAATATAAATAAATAATACAGGATGAAGGCCTAGAAAGGGATGGGAAATAAGCCCAGATTATCAAACCTTTTCGACTCCATTCTCGCAGTCTTAAAACTTATTTGCCGCCCACTCCCTCAAGATCCCAACAAAAGTATTGTGAACGCTCCCTTATTTACACACACACGCGTGTCAAGGAAAGAGACAGGTGGGTGGCACTTACCTAAACTAGTCTTAAATTGAGAACTATGACAAAAGTCATTCAAAAAGTAAGTTACACAAATCCTACTTTATCCCAACTTCTAGGAATTATTTTACAGATTCAAGGCATTATAGGTGAAACGTCAGATAGACAATAATTTCCATTGATTACTAAGTACCCTTAAATTACTCAAGTCGGGGCAATGCAGTATCAGCAAAATGAACATTGAAAAAGTTCATTGTTTGATATTTCAAATTTCCTCAACTTCAATATCGTTAGCGGCATGTAAGTAGGTCCTATATTTTCTAGTTGAGAAAGGATTTACTGTATATCGCCACAGTCCTTTAGATTTCAATTTTGCTTTGGTTACATTCGAGATGTGTCCTTCAGGATATGTTTTTTATTTAAAACATTGGCAGACGGAAAGCGATACGAGCAAACAGTTTCTTCTTTCATTTTTTCACCTTTTGTGAATTTGAATTGAATGACACAAACCTAGTATCGTAATTAAATACACGCTTTACAAAAGCATGTCGATTATGGAACTTATCTTGCGCGTAAGTAAAGCTGCTATTTTATTATTTTTACTATATAAAGTAACAAAACTGAGTTACCAAGTTATACCAAGGTTTTTGTGAGGACTCTTGGATCTTTCAATAATACGGTAATACATGTTCATTGCCTGTCTAAAGTTAAAGCACCAAGGTATTACATGCAAAACGTTTATTAGAAATGAAGAAATATTAGAATAAAATGGAGGCGCGCTATACATGTAGAGCGGAAGTCAGAGTAGCATTATTTTTAATTGATTAGGAAAACAGTTATGTAGAAACTAGCATTTCATTTTTCATTAAAAAGTTTAGGGAGGAGAATAAGGGTAAAAGAATGTACGTACTCATTAACGATAACTGTCAATAAAATTAATGATTGCACAAAATAAAATGTAAGTAATATAAAATAGCTTAATGCATAATGTATAAATAAATAAATATTGTATATATGTAACCGTATATCTCAAATTAACAGTGAAGGTAATTTTCTGGTTTTCATATATCTGCAAACTCAATAATTATCTTAAGGATAAAAATGACACGTCGATGAACTTTACCCGACATCCACAAGTCAAGTTATAAGCCATGAAAGTTTGATTAAACCGAGATATATAACATTCAAGAAAAGAAAAAAAAGGTTAAAGCCATATGTTTTTTCTATTAATATTCCTTCTATAATGCCGAGTTTCTCATATTTCACTTCATTTTTTACAAAAAGGTGTCATGAAGTACTAAAGTATGCATGAATATTTTGAATCTGCCAAAATATCGATTTCACCAAATCCCAACCTGTTCATGTATTTTTAGCGCAAAATGAAATTTTCTAATGCCACGGCTGTTTGGATCTAGAAAGGCACATAATTACACAGATACATCTATTGAAAACCCAATTTATTTCAATTCAGTCCCAAGCTATGTATACGTTACTAATGTTAGATAGATACACTATTAGTAGATACTATTTTAGGATTTTTCAGAGTATTGATCTGCTGCTCATTTCTGCAGTTACCGTAATCTTCCCAAAGTAAAAGAAAGCATCTTGCACGTAATCTGAACTACACATACTGCGTTCTGACATTGTGAAGCAGAGTTAATCATAAAAAGAAATAAGATGGAACACAGAAATGGTGCATGATAGTCTTTACATCAAAAGTTACCTCTTGTAAATCATGGAAATGGCGTAACATGACAGGATATGGTTACCTGCGTGAATCTTGAATTGGAAATGTCAAATGCATTCAAAAAGACACTGGATATGGATTAACAAAACTGTATCAAATGTTCCTTATATTCTTTATACCAAATGTTTTTTTCTTGTAGAATCCTTGATAACAATGGCTTGTTCGCGGTTATGTAAATATGAAATGCACCATCTCAAAGCGGTGCCACAAATTCCGTAACGTTTCTGGAATCTGTCAAAAAGCATACCATGATTTATAGTGTCAAATGCTGACGAATAGTCTAATAAAACAATAATAGACAAACAAAGCAGATACTCCTATTGAAAATCCAATGTCACTTCGATCCCTTCCAAAGCTAGGCTGAATATGTAGATATACGTTACTAACGTACTATTTTAGGATTTTCAGATTATTGACCTGCTGCTCATTTCTTTAGTTACTGTAATCTTCCCAAAGTAAAAGAAAGCATCTTGCACGTAATCTGAACTACACATACTGCGTTCTGACTTTGTGAGGCAGAGTTAATCACAAAAAGAAATAAGATGGAACACAAGAATGGTGCCTGATATTCTTTGTAAATCAAGGAAAGGCGTTACCTGAGTGAATCTTGAATAACAAATGCTAAATGCATTCAAAATGACACTGAATACGGATTAACAAAACTGTATCAAAAGTTCCTTATATTCTATATACCAAATGTTTTTTTCTTGTAGATCGAATAAATGTTTGAGAATAATATGAAGGAATCTGGTTATATGATTGAATTGAAATCGATGCCAACTGCACATACAATGACAGTTCATATTTTGCCTAAAAGCAAAGTACATAAGTCAAACTTTCTGGCGATATTACATGTATTATGCTCTTACTGGCAAAATAGTTGTGAAAGTGTACTATAAGAAAAATATGATATAGCAATAATTTCCCGAAAGATGCATTGTCACAAAAATCATATGCAAAATTAAGTTATGAGTTTACTGTCCCGGTTCATTACTTTAATAGTGCTATATTTTCCCATAAATGTCAATATCGTATTAGCGGCATGTTACGTACGTTGATTTTCTTAATATGAAAATACTTATATAGCCATAAGCCTTTAGAATTCAATTTTACGCTGGTTACTTTAGAGATATGCCCTTTAGGATATGTCATTGTATTGAAAACACTATCAGACGGAAAACTATAATAACAGAGAGTTTCTAGTTTCATTTTACCTTAGGTTTATTTGGAAAAAATATGCTTACCTGGTGTCTGGATGAAATTCATACATAAAACCGTAAGTTATATAATTAGTGTGTTTTGAATATTAAAGTTAGACAAAATGTGTTTCTTGGCTTGATTTCAGGTTTGATGAAATAGATAAATCAAGCCCAGTAACGCATTTCCTTTAAACCAGTTTAAAAAAAAGATTCTTTCAATAATATAATGATACATTGTTTATTCCTTACGAGTGTTATATCGACTATTTCTTTAACTTGGATGCCATGGAAATAAAAGAGACATGGTGGGCGTCACTTAAAAACTATACCAAAAGTCATTCAAAAACTAAGTTATACAAATTAAACTTTATCCCAACCCTCTAGGGGAAAAATTAGAGCTTCGAGGCATAATAGATGAAACGTTAGATAAATTGAAATAATTTTCATTGATTACCCATAAATTAGTTAAGTCGAGGCAATGCGCTTATCAGCAAAATGAACATAGAAAAAGTTCATTGCTTGATATTTCAAATTTCTCTCATTTCAATATCGTTAGCGGCATGTATGTATATTTTCTAGATGAGAAAGGATTTACTGTATATCGCCACAGGCCTTAAGATTTCAATTTTGCTTTGGTTACATTCGAGATGTGTCCTTCAGGATATGTTATTTATTTAAAACATTGGCAGATGGAAAGCGATACGAGCAAACAGTTTCTTCTTTCGTTTTTTCACCTTTTGTGAATATGAATTGAATGACACAAACCTAGTATCGTAATTAAATACACGCTTTATTAAAGGATTTTTGTAACTTATCTTGTGCGTAAATGAACCTTTTTTTTTATAATTATTATTATTATTTATTTTTTTTTTATACAATAAAGTATAACAAAACTGAATTATCAAGTTATAACAAGGTTTTTGTTTTAATAATACGGTAATAAATTGCCTGCCTAAACTTAAATCGTCATGGTACTACATGCAAGCATGTCAAAATTCATTTATAAATATATTTGACAGTCAAAACGTTTATTAGAACATATATTTTAATTTAGAATAATTTAATAGGAGAATAATTAGAATAAAATGGAGGCGTGCTATATACATGTTTATTTAAGCTCATGTAGAGCTGAAGCAAGGATGTTCTAAAAAAGGCAAATGAAGGTATAGTAATCCATTGACGAGGAGGTATCAGGGTCTCTACATCAAAATACACAGATGACATCGATCATTTGATCAGCTGAAAAATATTTTCCACTTATCCAAAAGTTCTTTGTCACTTGAAGTAGCTTAACCAATTCTAATCGTCACCTTGAATTTGTGTCTGGATTTCTTTTCACAGAGTGTATCAATGATCTTCCAGGTGGTTGAGTAACTTCCTGTCTCATCGGTTGATTTTAGATCTTCCATCTGCTTCTTGAGTGCAGCAACTTCATCTATATACTTTAAGACATTTAATGAGATTGTTGTTTAGCTTCCTCTACTGCTCTCTGGATTTGGCAGACTTTGAGATTGATAATTTATTTTGCCTTTTCTCTCTCCCGTGTAAGTATTCCAGTCTTGTCAGATACCCAGTTTGGTAATTCACAAGGTTCTTACTTGCCATCAACTTCTTATACGAATGTGTCTTTTATCTCTCTTAGATGTCAATAGAGTTGTCTTCCAACTGAAGTACTTGGAAACGATTTGACAGTTTCAACAAGAATGTCTCTCTAGTCTCCTGCCAACGGGTTCTGCAACTCCATCCAGTTGAACGTTGGTCTTTTGCATGGTTTTCTCTTGCTTGTTTTCAAGCTTGTGACTACTTATGGAGAAAATCGAGTACAATTCTAGTACAAGATTGGAATGTGCACATAATTTTGGAACATCATTCAAGTACACTTTGAGTACATTTCTAGTACAAATTGTTTGTATTTTTAAACAAACAATTTGAACTAGAATTTGTACTCGAATGATGTTCCAAATGTGCACATTCCGAACCGGGGGGGGGGGGGGTTTTCAAAAACATTTTGTACGGGGGTGTGCCATGCAGACTCCGTGATATGGACCGTTCTCCATACCTAAAAAAGGCAATTTTGCATCCCTTCACCATACCATTTTTACGCAAAAACACCCAATTTGGTCAAATTAGGCGCCTTTTGGGACAATTTTCGCACAAAACACCCAATTTTTCCATTTGGGCGCATTAATTATGTGACAAAAAAACCCCACCCATCGATATACCAAATATGGCAAAATTATACCCCAAAACCGTGGTACATACCCGTATGTCAACCTAATGTGAGAACCCCCCCCCCCCCTGGGATTCCGATCTAGTACTATAAAAGGTACTCGATTTGTACTGGAATTGTACTCTCACTCTACCAGGGTAACATTGTACTGACAATGCGGTAATCAGTGTCTAACTCAACAGAGTTGTAGGCATGGTAGTTTCTATGAGAGTTGACGCATTTGCTGTTGATTAATATATAGTCTAATTGGTGTTTGAATCAGATGGATGCGTTTAAGTCCACTGATGACCACGTGGCTATAATTTGGAACCTCGTTTGCACTGGTCTAAATTTCAATTCCTTGCAAAGGTTCACCAGACGTTTCCATTCTCATTTGTGACATCGCAGAAACAATGTCTATTCACAACCATTACATGGGATGATAAGTGTGACTGATCATTCCAATTCTTGAATTGGAATCACCCAAAACAAGATGAATATTATGCTGCTTTATTGGTCGAGGTGGTCAGCAGAAGCTCTCTTTGATAGCAAGTTCAGAACCCAAGTATATTCAACATATTACAAATTGTCTTTCACTGCTGCATCATTTTAGAAAGTTTTTTTTTTGTTCACTTCAATAGCATTTTGCAAATAATGTTTGGTCAACTTGAGAAAATTAAAAAAACATCACATCACATGAATATATCCGAGATACGAAGGCGTGTGGAAACGTTATGCTAAGAAAGGGTAAGATAATACTTATGAAGTCATCCTCGCACAGAATATCGTAAATATAAATACTCAATACTTAACACAACACATAATAGGCATTTGGAATTCGTTTGACAAAGATTTATAGCAAGGATGACAGCTATAGAATCCAGGGATGTACTCAATGGAAAGATGGGTATATGGACGCGCGGCTAAGAATGGTTGCATTTTTGGCCTCCAAAGTTTACCAAGACTCTGCCAAGACCCCGCAATTAACATATTGGTTAAGTGTTTTGACCAGTTTACCTAGCCTATCGGTCATCAAAATGTGTTTTAAGCCTTTAGTGGCCAAATTAATTTTTCTGAAATTTGAGCGTTTAATGTGACGCAGGTACAGATAAGCTAGCATATCTAAGAAACTATGAATTCAAAGTACCTATATTATATTATGAAAGCTAACATCCAGAGAAACTTAATAAGCGATACAGAAACATAATTTGGACGTTCATATGGTTGCCATGGCAACCAAAATGTAAACATTTTATTTTGTCCATAATAAAAATAATTGTTTCTGGAGTCAAATAAATATCTTTCCAATATTCCACCTCAAACACACTTTTTGAACAATGAGGAAATAATTTTCTGAGCATTTTGAGCAATGGGTGAAATCGGACCTTGTATGGCCAAGATAGGTCAAAAAAGCTGAAAATTGAAAACGATAAAAAAATGCGCAAAATTGACAAAATGGCCGCCGCTTTGTCATTTTGGCGGCCATTTTGGATTTTTTTAAACACGAAATTTATTTATTTTGGCTTAAAAATTTAGTTTAAGTATAAATAAAACTTTTAATTTCCAAAACCTCAATAATTGGACAATGTTGTGTACTTTTTAATTGCCCGCCAAATTTAAACCATTGTTTCACACATGTGCATGTAAATGAATGGGATTTTCATATTATTTTGCCTGAATTTCATGTCTTCTAAATTGTATGGCAGGAAATCGAACACTAATTAAATGTCAAAACGAGTCAAATTTTGGTATCAAAATAAAGGAAATTTTGTCTACTTTGCATTTAAATACATTCCAAACAAACCAAACACTCATTTATCCCTACGAAATCAAAAGTCCGAACGACACATTACTCAAGTGCAGTTACACTCTAATCAAGTGCACCTTTATTAACCCAACCAAACATGCCACATTTGTAGATGTACCTTAACATACTTTTACATGCCACCATTATCCAATATACAACTACCAACAACTGTTTACTTGAGCCCAATTATT
>JXSR01S073178.1:33831-60155 GCA_000969725.1 Ophiothrix spiculata
CCCCGGGCTAAATTCACCAACTTGATTGCTATCTGTGAACCTGTTTGGACCAGTTCATAACAGTGAAACAGGTCCAGAATGAGGCTATTTTGCAAATGCTGAGCTTATATGTATACTCATCCAGTACAGCTCAGAAAATTTGCTTTTTATAACATGTAAAACCAATGAAATACAAATGATGTGGTCAAGATAATTTTGAATATTTTGTTTTCTTCAAGGGAATTAAAGCAAAGCACTCTGAGGGCAGAACTGGAGAAAAACAGTAGAAGAAGTCAGCTTATTCTTCAACTTATTCCACATGTAATACAACATAAAGAGGTATGCAGTAAACATTTTAGGCAGTGTATATTTGAGGGGTGCTCTGGCAAAATGAGAGGAAAGTCGCAAATTTCAAAATTGAATTTATGACATAATTCAATTCTCTATAATCTCAGCTTTTGAATGATATATAATATGTCACGCTTTCTTTCTCCATTCTTCATTTAGCGATAGAAATCCAAAGCAGTCCATTGAATATATTGGAACATAATTAAAGTTAGATGCAAATCGATTTCAAAGATACTGTTTACTACAGTGTATAATAGCAACATGCAATCAATTAACCGTGAATAATTGCACTTCCCGGCAAAGTTGACCTTCAAAACTTTAGTTATAGGTAAACATTTATAAATGAAGGATTTTTATGTCAAAAACCGAAATTTGACTTTTTCACCCTATATTTACTTTAAGATGCCATTTATTCAAAAAGTAGATTTGCAACTTTCCTCTCATATTGCCAGAGCAGCCCACACTTTTTCAAATACATATTGATTTGAAGATCTCTGGACCTGAAGAGTAAATAACATAACATTTTGGTCACTAAAAGCCATAGTTTAATCAAAAGATCTGTATAAACTGTCAATATATATTTGTTTAATATATTTCAATAAAAATTGTTTCTCACATGCACAAATGCATAATTATATACTGAAAAAAGCATAATGCCCAAATTTAATTCATCATAACACAAAGAGAATTTGTCACCATATTTGCAAAATGCAGCGGCCTAATAGATTTGGTTATAAACTGTTTGTGTGTAAGCTTGATGTGCACATAGTTCCATATGTGTACCGCCGCGGCAAAAGGGTCCAGTTGTCGGCTTGTACATGTTGCTCCTTGTAGCATATCTAATGTATAGAATTTGTATACATCAGATATGCTACAATGAGCAACATGTAGGAGTCAACAACTGGACCCTTTTGCTGCGGCGGTACACATATGTGCAAGTTGATTATGATTCTTGATCATTTTTAACATACACCTATCACAATTTCAAGAAAACCCAAACACCACCAAAACTGTGTTTTAGTTATAAAGAAAAGATTTTTAATAAGAGTAGTACAGCCAATCAGTTAATTATCCTACGGAACTTCAATAACCAAAACAATTTAACCGCATATGTGTGTATTTTATTCATGTTTCCATGGCACAACTAGCCAATATTTTAATAGGTGGACTTGGTTTTCTTGGAATGGTATGACAAAATATGTATGTTTCACAAGGTAAAGATAAACAAACAGCTGAGAGAGTAGTGAAAAATAGACAAATTAGCAAATGTTGAAGATTTTAAAGGCTAATGTTACCAGATAGAGTGTGTTGGAGTAGTAATGATTTTGAAGGTCCATCTATGTTAGCTATCATAGGAGTAGTGGAAGTCACCATGTAAACAAATCCCAAACTGGATCCCCATTGAACATTGTAGCACCCTTTAATTCAAAACTAAATTTAAAGAAACAACATCTTGGGAGTCCTGTTAACAGGGGTGTGAGAGTTCCTCTTTTCAGCTGATTTCCTCATTTTTGAAAATTTTCTTGTGTTAAAATTTCAGCTTTTTTATTCATTTTCAGCCCATTTTTGACCTTTTTCCTGACTTTACGACGCTTTTCCTCGTTTTTGTCAACTGGACTCTCACACCCCTGTGTTAAAGATAAGCTTCCTTTAGCTTACTTGGTATCAAGTACCAAGTTGGATTTCCTTGGCGAAAGCCTAAACAAGGGAATTTATTTTTTGTAATGTGTTATTCTTGCTATACCCATGCAAAATTTTATCCCCAACATGATTTATACCTTTTTGAGCATTTGGCACTATCAATATTCATCCAAGAAAGCCCCAACTCCATGGATTTGGATATATAAGTCAAGTTAGAATGTAGAGTAAGGTTATTCTTTTATGCCTGCTGTGATAGGAATAAGTTATGGATATGACTAATTTTGACCAAATTGTTGGGAGAGGACCCTTGTGGGACTGATGTATTCATATGTTATTTCTTGATCCTATACAGAGGGTGATCTTGTTTAGGAAGAAGGTCCTAGAAGAAAAAAGAAGTCTTGGTCTGACAGAATCTGCATTGGTATCACCGCATTCAACTCTCATCAGTGTACATAGGTCAAGGTTGGTAGAAGTAAGTAATGCCCCCTATAATGGAGTCATCCGCCGTTGGGTCAAAGTGAAGGTGCCAAAGAATTAAAAATGGGAATTAGTGCTGGCTGCCATTTTGTTATGGCTCATGTAGCAGAAATTTATTGTTCTTTCAGATTTGTTCAGAAATTGGCCAAATAGCAAGGCAGATTGGGTAAATCTTCACTGTATGCATTATTGTTAAGGAGCAAGATGAAATGCCTTGAGCATTTCGTGAAGAAAGCAAGACACCTATCTAGACATGTTAAGTGGGTCCTAAGGAAATTATATGGAAAGCAATGTTGCCAAAATTCTAGACGCTTAGGACTGCAGTTTAAGCCTAATTTCAAAATGGACGCCAAATATACCATATTTGTTAGTCATAAAGTGATATACCAAAGGGAATACCGTATTAAAAATAACATTTGCTTGTCAGAGCATTACTATTTTGTCCGTACTCATATTGTCCTGTATGAGGGCGCTTTAATACCTTTTTACAAAGTGAATGCCATAAAGGGTTAGAGCAAGATGTCGCAGAAAAAATACCAAGCATTTCATGAAGAAATTAAGCCACCTTTATAGCTACCTTCAGAGGGTCATATGGAATAAAAAACAAAATGTTGCAAAAAATGTAGCCGCATCAGGATCGTTACCTGGGCCGTTTTCAAAATGGCCCCTAAATACCAAACATTAGGTTGATTAAGCTATCTTTTGCATTTAATTTTCAATAAAGATACAATTAACAACTTCGATTTTTAAATCGTATGAAAAGTAGGATACAAAGCTGTCCCTGGTTGCATATTCCATTTTCAATATGGCCGCCAAAATAGCATGTTTTATCATAATCAATAAACACAGCCTGTAAAACACCTAATATCATAAACAAATAATAGAAAGGAACCTATAGGGATACAACCAACCGTTTGTCCCAATGTTAATGCCACTCCTAAGTTTTACATCCAAAATGGTGCCCATAACGGATCCAAAATGGCCCCATTTTTTAAAACAAAATAGACAAAAAATACTACTTTTCATTTAAAATTGGTAAGAGTGACATTATGTTGGCATTATCAATGTAAAATAGACTTGAAGGTATACATAATGAACATGTCTTCCAAAATTATACTTAACACATGTTTTAAATCCAAGATGACACCCGAAATGAGATTAGTATCTAAAATGACTACCATAATACTGTTTTTCAGGTTCAAAACTGGGTTAGATCTATATACATTAGAATGGAATTAAAATAAAAAACATGTTTTATAATCAATATTAAATGTCTCTGAATGTTACAACAGAAACATTTGTCCACAAAAATATTGTAGTTATATTTTATACCCGACATCGGCACAAAGTGATATAAAACGGTCGTCATACTACTATATTTTCTCTCATTAAATTGGTCAGAGTGACACGAGAAAGGCATACAAAACATAAAACATTCAAGACAATAGAAAAAAATTGGCTTTGGGGATAACAACAGACGTTCTTCTCCATGAATCATGTTGTGACATATCTTCAAATTCAAAACAACTCCCATGATAAGGTATAAAATGGCTGCAAAAATACCAAAATATTTTGAAAAAAATACAATTTCCTACATTATCATGCTTTGAGGTGTCCAAGTGTGGGAAAATATTGGATCCAAAACATGATAATGATAAAATTGGATGATTTACGCCCGATATTTATTGGTCTCGCTATGAGTTTTAAAATATTGGGCTCGACTGCGTCTCGCCCAATATTTTTGCAACTCATAGCTCGACCAATAAATATGGGCTCAATCGATCCAATTTTATACCAATATTGGCCTCATTAATCGCACCATTTGGAATGTTAGACATGCGAATGGCTATATTTGTTTACAAAGGTATCTTTTGTATTGCCTGAAACCATATTCCATTGATTATTTGAAAGATATCAAATTGCTTATGCTGTTTAAAGTCTCTCCAATCCATTTTTGCGAATGTAATAGGCCTATATATTTTGGTGGTTTCTTAAAGCTCATTTTGTGCGCCATCTGGATTAAAAACATATTATAATATGATTTGTGGAGAGATTTCTATATTTAGAGCCATTCTTTTTTATTTATTTAGAGTAGTTGATGTTTTTAATAGTGTCTTTACAGTCTTAACCAATTTTTAGCGGAAATATATAGAAGTTTGGTGGCTACTATAGATATAATTTTGGGCGCTGTTTTTGATTTGCAACTTTTTAACAACATTAATAGGAATGAAATTATTCTGTTGTAATCTTTAGGTTTATTTCCAATTGGTTAGTTTGAATATTCAATATTTTAATGACTTTTAATAATGTTTTTGCGGTGATTGTAACCTTCATTTTGGGTGCCATTTCCGATGTTAACAACATAATTTGGGATACAGAAATGTGGCACAACCCCGAAAATTATTTTCTATCAATTATTTTGAATATTGAATGTTTTAATAATGTTTTCTTGTCATTTTTTATTGATTTAAAACAAATATTTGACAGCCATTTTAGACCTCATTCTGAACGCCATTTTGAATTTGAAACATGTTACCCACATATTTCAATGGTGAACGACTTTGTGAACCCTCAAATTCGTTTTAAAATTCATTCTCTTGAATGCTCACGGGACTTTAATTCATTACATTTTGCGCCTACACTATTAACAGTGTGTGCATTTTGTTTCAAGCATAAACTGTCTACGTTTCCAGCACTGTCTATATTACAACTTGAGCTATATTCTATAAATCTTGAAGTATGCAACAGGCAGCCAGTTAACGCACAAAAACCAATATGACCATACGGGGAAGTAAATTAGTCTATCTTATCCAAATAAAAAAGCTGTACTCAATCTTGCTGAATATTCAAATAAACTTATTTTCAAGGTTTGTTCATGTGAAAGCAACAAAATTAGCCACAAATAATACCAAAATCATGAACGATTCATGTACAAAAATATTAATACACAGTGATTTGGTCTTAATCAATCCTAATCAATCATTGCTACACAATACACAATAGAAAACCACCTGTTCACAATGTTGTAGAATACAAGGAATGTGCTATGGATCTTGTAGCAGAGCCTGATTGTTTGTCGCATACTTCAAGGTTTATAGAGTATAGGTGCCAGTTTTCACACTAATTTGTTTGAACAAGTCTTGAAGTGTGGCACACGTAGCCATAAATCGGAGGTACAATAACTCACCCGCCATGAGCGACAATCCAAGAAGACTACCATTCTATAGGTGGTAGTCGAATCAAAATGGTGGTGAGCACTGATTCCATTTACAGATTTTTTTAAAGGATTGTCATCAAATCCTTGCTGATGTAAACAAGCAGAGGTAATTTGGGGTTATGTACTCTTTTCTAATTGCCACAAAGATGTGTTATAGTCATCTGAAACAAACCTTTTCATTCTGGGCAGGACCAAAACGCACCGTGTGTGAACAACAAACCAATCAAATCGATCATCAGGTCACACAGCAACAGAACTGTCAAATAACACAAGCTCACTAGTATCGCATGAGTTGTGTTTGAACTTTAACCTTGGTGCACAAGACGTAAATAGCTTGGCCCCCAAGCCTGTATTCAAAGGCGTAACCCAAGTCGTTCCCAAACATCAAAATGACCCCCTTTTGGGGTCAATTTCAAGGACATTTTGTCAATTTTTTACCCCTTTTTTCCTCCATGAGTGACAATCCAAGAACACCACCATTAAATAGGGTGTATGTGGTAGTCAAATCAAAATAGCGGTGAGCACTGATTCCATTTACAGATTTTTTTAAAGGATTGTCATCAAATCCTTGCTGATTTAAACAAGCAAAGGCAATTTGGGGTTATGCACTCTTTTCTAATTGCCACTTAACCCCCACATTCTTAGTCAATGAGTGTGATTTTACTTAACTAATTCATTAGACCCCCCAAAAAATGTTTGGTTGCCCCTCCACCGACCGACCCTATTTTTCACCCCGACCCAAACTTTTTTTTATTGAAATTTTTTTTTTCTCCTAAAAAATATGCAAAACTTACCGAAAACTTAAAAAATGTTATATTTTTGCTTTTTTCACTATTCAACCCTCAAAGTGTTTAGGATGTCCCAAATGACTACAAGAAGTATTTGATTGTTTTGATTTGGATGTCGTGGGGGAAGTTGTGAAGGCTGGAGCGGCCGATCGACCTAGCAGTCCGTGGAAAAAAAAAAAAAAAAAAAAAAAAAACGACCAACCGACCCTCTCTGAAAAAAGCTGTGGAGGGCAACCAAAGAATTTTTTTTTCCTTATGAGACAATATACCACAGCGCGTTAGTGTTACACGTAGTGGACACGCACGTTGAAAATTGCGGCGCGGTGTAGATGAACGCACACATCTGATACGCAACATCAATTATTGCTGTGTTGCCCTTATTAATGGCCTCAGAAATTGGAGGGATCTTCTTATGGTGACCTTTTTCAATCGCGGCTAATCGATCGTAAATTAGAACACAGTAATTGAACCCAAATTGAGCCCATACTTAGATTAAAATGATACAGAATTATGACAGCATGTAATTCTTAGTCCATCTAGATGGACCTCACAAGCGAGTGTGCGAGCTCACATTTCATGTTCGCTTGCGAGGTCCATCTAGATGGACTAGTAATTCTTGTAGATCATGTATTTCTTCCTTTTATTTGTTTACAGGATGGCTATCAGCAGCTTGCGTCCCTGTCAGCAAACACCCTCAAAGGCCTCATCAGAGTGAAATTCATCAATGAGCAGGTTTGTAGGATGAACTCTTCATGTGAGTGCAAGAAAGTCATATCTGCCATTTTTCATAACTTTGCATTGCACACTGTAAAATGGGGTCAGTGGCATATGAAATGGTCACCTGAAGAACTATTTCAAGAGCCGCTGAAATATAGGATAGAAAGTTTTAGGGATGTTGGATAAATATAGTATAGCCATTGCAGATATGACTTCTTGCACTCACATGGGGAAGCAGGTAGCACAGTGGTTATTGTCTAACTTTGCACCAATGAGCTCAGGACTGTTGTGGGTTCGATCCCCAGTCTCAGCGATGTGTGTGCTATTGGTTGTCGGTCCAAACTTCCGCAGGTTTTCCTTCCTGAACTCTGCAAAAGCAGTGTAATTCAAAATAGAATTTGCCAATATGTGTCTCTTTAGCTCAAATTGATGAGTTTCAATTATTGCATCATCTCCTCATATTGCATATTATATTTCAGAACATTGTCTATTTTGTTCAGTAATGTTAAAAATGATATTACAGATCATGACTGGTGCATGGTTTTTTAGCAGCTTTTTTACGGGCAAAAATAGACCCTTAAACGTAAGAAATACATTAAAGAATATATAGAAATGGCTTAAGAACATGTGATCTGCTCCCACAAAACCCGGACAAATTCGCTAGAACACTTATGGAGTTACAACCAATACACTTGCCCAAAATCAAAGAAAACAAAGAAATAAGTATTAACTTTTCAAACCAATGAGCAATGTCAACAAGAGATATATCATTTTAAAGCTTGTAATGTCAGCATTTTCAATATGGACAAATCATAAAAATAAATTTTCCCAACTTTGTCCGGGTTTTGTGGGAGCAGGGGTCGATTTCACTAATGTTAAAATGCATCGTTAACCCATCGTAAGACCAAAACCCAGCGTCAGTTACGACCACCACTTGACCTCACGCAACGTTAACAAAGGGTTCGATATTTCTAATGCATAACTCATATACTTTACGATGCGGTGAACACTTACGAAGAGTTTTCATGTCTTTATGGTATCTAGTTTTAGTTATGAGCTAAACACTTCGTATCTACGATGCATCGTAAATGTTAGTGCAATCATGCCATTTCACAGATTTCTAAGATAGAAATGATGCCTGACTAATGTCTTGATTGTTCTCACTACGTAAGAAAACAACCAGTGTTATTTTTAGATCATTGTGACATGTATGACGTAGTTCCGCTTCCGGCTATTAGTATCCAATGTGAAAGGAAACCAGTTTAACACGCCCCTTGTGAATTGTTTCTTTTTTAGGGCTTGGATGAAGCTGGCATAGATCAAGACGGTGTGTTCAAAGAGTTCTTAGAGGAAACGATCAGCACCATCTTTAATCCATCTCTCAATCTTTTCAAGGTAAGTAAAAACAGTAGCAAAATAAATATGACATATGCATCCATTGCAAATGTCTTTCTTATACACACATATGAAGAGATGTTAAGCAAAGGGTTTATTCATCTTGTACGTTAACACAATTAACTTTGCACAAAACAAAGAACATTTCAATATTCTAGTGCATATACTGATTGGATTGTTTGGATCCTTAGATGGAATAAGTAACAGTAAAGGGAACTGTGCATGCTCATGTCACAGTGCTTCAAATCTTTGCCTTAAAATCCTAAATTTTAATGCTGCTTTGAGGAGATCACTACACTACCTTCACATGGAGCCTAGCTGTTGCCTTCACATGGAGCCTAGCTGTTACCTACCCATATTCATTCCTATATATACAGCTTCCTATATTCATTTAATGAATGGTCAAAAGAAACGTATCAGAGTTGAAAATTTTACTTGAAGCAATCTGGTGATCGTGCCCTATCTGTTGCAAGCCCTCGTCTGTGGAATGAGTTACCGTTGAGCATGTATACTGTATGGTATCTTGTAAATAGTGTTTATCTTTTATTAATATATGTACATATTGTATACAATGAGGGTAAGAGTTTGAAGCTTTTAGGCCTTGTGTAAAATCAAATCAAAATCATTTGACCAAAACTGGGAGCAAGTTGAGGCTTAAATCTATAGACAACCAGAAAATTTTACTTGGAGCAACTGACGTTGCTGGTGAAACTAACACCCTTCAGCTAGGTTTAAGCAGTCAAGTTAGCTCAAACGGTATGGAGCTCGCTTGCGGTGCGGATGGTCTCGAGTTCGAACCCCGCTGGTGCTAAAAGTTGAGTGTGCTTGAAATATCCTTGGACAAGAAACTAACTGCTAATTGTCTTGTGGAAACCCGTATGAAACTCGGGGGAGCTGATTTGGGCAGCGATGGTCCATATGTGGGCTGATCAAGGTTCAGCGCCCCTAGAGGTTGCCGCAGAGCCTGAAATGATGCTTGGTGTGGAATGGAGCTTACTTGGGCCACACTGGTCAGCGAACACCTGTAAAGTATGCAGAGGCTGCATAGAATTACAAATTTGGGAGGCATTGCACACTACAAATCCCCAGTATTTATTTTGGTGATAAAAACCTAATTTCTGTCACAACCTAGCTGCGCTGGTTCACACTGTAGCTCTTTGGTTTGCCACAAGTAAGTAAAAATGGTAAAACATTTTTTACTTTTCGAAAACGTAACACTCTAACCATCTTGTCACTTCTCTTTAATCCACAGACAACCAGTGAGCAAAGACTGTACCCCAGCTCCACATCCTATATCACAGAGAACCATCTGCATCTCTTTGAGTTTGTTGGCAAAATGTTGGCCAAAGCTGTCTATGAGGTAAGCTGAAATAGAAAAGGACCCTCAAACTAGGGGTTTATACTCTACAGAAGAACTGAATAGAGATTAGTTCAACTTTATTTTCTTCCCATAATGTTAATGTTTGAAGTAAATCAAGTCATTGTTAAGAAAATGATCTGCATCTCTTTGAGTTTGTTGGCAAAATGTTGGCCAAAACTGTCTAAGAGGTAAGCTGAAAAAGAAAAGGACCCTCAAACTAGGATTTTGTACTTTGCAGAAGAACTGAATAGAGATTAGTTCAACTTGATTTCTTCCAATAATGATAATGTTTGAAACAAATCAAGTCATTGTTAAAAAATGATATGCATCTCTTTGAGTTTGTTGGTAAAATGTTGGCCAAAGCTGTCTATGAGGTAAGCTGAAAAAGGAAAGGACCCTCAAACTATACTCTATAAACCTTGAAGTATGCAACAAGAAATCAGACTCTGTTACAAGATCCATAGCATATCACTTGTATTCTTCAACATTGTGAAAGGGTGGTTTTGTATTGTGTAAGAGACTAGTTATGATTGATAAGGATTGATTAAGGCCGAATCACTGCGTATTGATATATTTTTACATGAATTCTTCATAATTTGGGTATTATTTTGGGCTAATATTTTTGATAACACATGGACAAACATTGCATATAAATTCATTTGAATATTCAGGAAGATTTGATACCCTGTTATGATTCAAGAAATATGGACTAATTTATCTCCCCGTATGTTCATATTGGTTTTTGTGCGTTAAACGGCTACTTGTTGCATACTTCAAGATTTACAGAGTATAGGATTTTATACTTTACAGAAGAACTGAATAGAGATTCGTTCAACTTTATTTTCTTCCAATAATGTTAATGTTTGAAGTAAATCAAGTCATTGTTAAAAAATGATATGCATCTCTTTGAGTTTGTTGGTAAAATGTTGGCCAAAGCTGTCTATGAGGTAAGCTGAAATAGAAAAGGACCCTCAAACCCCGGGGGGGGGCTACTTACATTGACGGAAGGTACGGGTATGTGCCGCCCTCGAGACCCCCTTTTCAAGCCTCCTCTTCTGCTCCCCAAGATTCTCTTTTCAAGATTACTTCAGTTCCGAAGACCCCATTTTCAAAGAAAATGACTCAAAATGTAGTATGTTTTCAAGCTAATGTTGAGCGATTTTCAGCTCAAATACTCATATTTTTATGGGAAAAAGCAGTTCCTGAGACCTCAGTTCGGGAAAAAATCAGTGCCATAGACCCTATTTTTTGACCAAAAATCCGTTCCGCAAGACCCTATGTTCGATATCTCACATACCTACAAAAAAAAATTTCAGTAAACCCCCCGGGCCTCAAACTAGGATTTTATACTTTACAGAAGAACTGAATAGAGATTCGTTCAACTTATGTTTGAAATAAATCCAGTCATTGTTAAGAAATGATTGACATGTGCATGTGATGTCAAATGTTGTCAAAATTGCATGATTCATGAATGAAGCCAATGGGTTACTAAGTGGTTTTCCAAATTTGTAAGATTTCCTTAATGTTTGAAAATGTTTGTGGCACACAGACGAATATTTCAAAAAATGGGGGAATTTTGAGAAAATATCTTCCAGAAAAAAGACTAGGAACTAAAAGTGACTTACAAGTGCCACCAAGCACCTCGGATGTAGGGGTGTTTAGTGACAAATTCGGTCAAAGGGGGGTCTTTCAGTGACAGAGTGCACATAAAGGCTGGGGGGTCCTTGGGCGAAATTCACCAAAAAGTAGGGTCTTTCCGGGTCAAGATGGCCAAAAATTTGCAAAATTTTGACGAATTTTGTGAAATTTTCTATGATTCTTGTGAAATTTTCTTTTTATTTAAATGAACTGAATTTTGGCCTAATTAAGGTTTTGAAATGGACATTTTGCTAATTAAGTTGTAGAACGATATATTTTGCAAAATTTGTGATTTTTGTTAAGGGTGTCTTAAAGAACTGAAACATGCTGAAATGGGGTCATAGTGAATGGTTGAGGGAGCAAGAAAAGGGGTCTTACGGGCCACACATCACCTTTTCAAGGCAGTTACTCCCCAAACTCCACCCAGGTCAACATCTTGGATAGACATTGATAACTTGAAGAAATTTGGTGCATGGTACGCATCATGGCTTGTAGTAGTAGAGAGAGATGATTGCCATTCTCTTGTGAACTTACCACAGTAATGTTAATTAAAGAGTACCACCTGACTTACAAGGAGAAGGTAGAACTATCGTTGTTTCAAATACATTTTTGGGGACATGAAAATTCAGAGCTTTGCGTACCAGAATTGCGTGTGCATTTACACAAATATTATTATTTACACGAAATTTATTTGAAACAATAATAGTAATTATGTTATATTTCTAAATGTATATATTAGGCCTAGTTTATATAATAATAAAACAATTGTGTGTTTTCTCTTCCTAGGGCATCGTTGTAGAAGTCCCATTTGCTTCGTTCTTTTTGAGTCAGATGTTAGAAAGACAGCACAACAATTTCTATAGTCCTATCGATGAGTTACCATCATTAGATCCAGAGCTGTACAAGAACCTCACTTATGTCAAGGTAGGAAATGACTGCTTTCTATGATATTGCTTTAAGGGATGTAAACAAAATTTCTGCAGTCCTATCGATGAGTTACCATCATTAGATCCAGAGCTGTACAAGAACCTCGCTTACGTCAAGGTAAGAAATGACTGCTTTCTATGATATTGCTTTAAGGGATGTAAACAAAATGTCTGCAGTCCTATCGATGAGTTACCATCATTAGATCCAGAGCTGTACAAGAATCTCACTTACGTCAAGGTAGGAATGACTGCTTTCTATGATATTGCTTTAAGGGATGTAAACAAAATTTCTGCAGTCCTATCGATGAGTTACCATCATTAGATCCAGAGCTGCACAAGAACCTCGCTTATGTCAAGGTAAGAAATGACTGCTTTCTATGATATTGCTTTAAGGGATGTAAACAAAATTTCTGCAGTCCTATCGATGAGTTACAATTATTAGATCCAGAGCTGTACAAGAATCTCACTTACGTCAAGGTAGGAAATGACTGCTTTCTATGATATTGCTTTAAGTTATGTAAACAATATGCAGTGTGCCCCACAACAAACTTTACAATCTCTGCATATAAAGTTCTTGGTTTTACCAGATAGAAAATTTATATAGGTAAAATTTCATAGTCCTTAGATGAAATTTAAGATACCATTTGTCTCATTTCAATCGGTAATCTAGGACAAAAAGACATGCTTTTTCAAATATTTTGATACAGATTTGTCTTGTCTGGTTTAATTCAAAGCGTTTTTGGCATACTTCAAAATACTAAAATAAATAAATATTGTCATCATATTACTTTTCAAGGAAAACAACAAAAACAGGCATTTTAAAGTGAAATTTGATTAATTTGATCTGCACCTGCAACATTTTCCGTGTATATATAAAGCTATCTAGTATTATACTATACATGAGACAAATTACTATCTTTGGAGCTAGTGAGGAGCTAGTGAGTGTCTTGATTGCTTTGGTAGGTCTGCTCCATGCCAGATGGTGAGATCATTGTCCTTCAAATGCTGCTGTTCCATGTACAGAACAGTCATACCTGTTTGTGTAATCACAGTCAGATTCGAGAAGTGTAGGGTAGTCTACCTCTTATTGTTCCCAACCTTGTTTTGGTCAAATTCTTGACTTCAAAATCCACCTGTGCGATAATACTCACTCAGTGATGCCTGCACAATAATAAGAAGATATTTCCAGGAGATTTTGGTGATATTGGCACGTATGCTCTTTGTTCCGACTCTGCCATCACTTTCAGTGTGCTTCGCTCCAAGAAGCAATCTGGTGATTGTGCCAAATCTGTTGCAGGCCCTCATCTTTGGAATGAGTTACCGTTGAGCATGTATACTGTATGGTATCTTGTAAATAGTGTTTATCTTTTATTAATATATGTACATATTGTATACAATGAGGGCCTGGTTGAAAAGCAGTGCTTGTCACTGAACCAGTAAAACCCTCTATTATGAAAGAATAAATAAAAAATAAATAATAAATATAAATTACATGAATTTAAAGAAAATAATTATTCATCTTATATTGCAGCACTATGATGATGACATTGGCGACCTAGATTTAACTTTTTCATATGATGAAGACATTATGGGCAAGATAGTAAACCATGAGCTGGTACCGGGAGGAAAAGCTGTATCAGTTACCAATGAAAATAAGTAAGTATAAAAATACAATCAAAATGCTATTTTACAGATAATTATTTGTCTTAACCAAATTATTTGAATTTGAAGTTTTTGAAATCAAATTTTTCAACAGCTTTTATTTCTTCAATTTTAGAAGTAAATATCTACGCATGTTGTAAATTAGTAAATTAGTACTGTTCTGTTGAGCATTGTTTTTTTGTAAAGGGGTTGCAACACATTGTACAGGCATTTTTGCTTTCAGTTGCATCTCCTCCATCTTGGTGTTCTTTTGGTGTGTTTTGATGTTTTTATCGTGGTGGAAATAAATAAATATGAAATATGAAATGACAGTTGCCAGTTACAGGTTTCTATAACCAATTAACCTTGAAGTATGCAGCAAGCAGCCGATTAACACAAAAAAACCAATATATCTATACAGGGGAGAAAAGAAATCTATTTTTTAAAAATCATAACCACCTACTTAATCTTGTTGAATATTCAAATGTTTTGTTATGATGTAATTAGTAAAGGATCATTTTACTTTCTATTTTATAATTCAGAATCAAGTATATTCACCTAATGGCTCATTTTCGAATGTGTGCCCAGATCAGAGACCAAACTAAGGCTTTCAAACGGGGATTCTTGTCCATCGTCAATCATGAATGGCTTTCTTGGTTTTCTGGGCCTCAGCTGCAGAGGCTCATATCTGGCGATAATGCTGAATTAGATCTTTCAGATTTAAGGTAAGTCAAGCTCCACTACACTTTGATCATCATTAAATAAGCATAAAATGGTGAGGTTTTTCTTTGTCCTTGAGCAAAGATAATCCCACTTGCACGCATGACATAGATACCGATGTGCAAGCCACACGTAATGGACGAGCTGCAATTTCTGCAGTTGTATCATGTTCAGCTTCGCATACACTTCTCTGCATCAATTCACGTAGGGAATGGGGCCGCCTATAAAGTATTGATTGAAGTATAATATATACGAAGTGAGGAAAGACTGTTATCTGAAATAGGTTTAATCCGGCACTCTTCTACCACGTAAACGCAGTAGCTCAGTGAATGGGGAGGGTATATAATTTCATTTGGTTGCTCTGAACAGAGGTTTTTCCTATCTTTTTATCAACAGACACTAGGGAAGAGTAATTAAGGTCCCATTTAACTTATTCATTAAGAATAGGTATACATAGTGAAAAGTTGTTAACTGCATTACTCAAAAACAGCTTAAAACAAAACCCTGACGTTCCCTATTATTTTTTCTTTTCTGAACATAGTGAAGGAAGAGAGGTTCCAGACACTTTTCTGTGGTAACAAACTTGGTGACATGAAGGGGTGTGGTCCTTCAATGCTATTTAATAAGCCTAGTGATATGCTAATCAGGGTACGAATTCGTCGGTATCGCATCGCGAAATGCGATACAATTTTAACGAATTGCGACAAGTTCTGTCATATGCATCGCACAACGTGTGATGCATTTTTTCTGGTCAAAAATCAATGATAAACATTGACCCCACTGGCTGGCGACTGAATCTGTAAAAAAATGTCACAACTTGGGAAAATGTATATTTTGTATACTTGCGTGTCATAAAAGTAATATTAAAAATCATTTACAAATGACATGACAACTTTACTTTACTTTACAAGTTGTATGTGATGTTTATCCATCAAATTCTCCTCTATTGGCACTCCTTACCATGCATGGCATTCTACGTATTCAGCGTTGTTATTATCTGTAGTCCGGCTGTCTATATCACAGTCGCGTTAATTTTATGTACTCCATCGTACATCTATCGAGAGTAATACATGAGAGAATGTCACACGTGCTCACAGAGGAGGGAGTACGATTTTGATGTTTTGAATAGCAAAAGGCAAGGTCGCTGAAGGTCAAAAAGCCAGGACGTTAACATTTTTGTAGGGGGAGGATATGGAGATTATGATGGGTAAATGAAATAATTAAGGCATTATATTTTTGTAGTTGGTACAAAGTAAATATTGAACTTTTAAAAAAGGTAATATTGACTTTTACGACTTTTTTGGTTTCTAAATCAGTTAATTGCAACCGTTCTTGATGTGAATATTAATTCACATCGTACGCTCACCCCTATATGCGGAAATGAAATATCCCATGCCATTTATTGCCAGCGCCACATCAACTTCAAGCCAATGTTAATGCAGCGCAGGGCTAGTAAAATGGCGCTAGCACAGACGTCACAAAGTTGGAAACGTGAGCTTGATCACTAAATGAATGGCTTGAAATCGAAGTGGAAAAGGGAAAAGTTGTCTGCATGAAATGTAAATTATGCATAAAACACCAACACAAGATAAAGTTCTCACAAAATTATAACAAGGCATTTGTGTTAGGTGTAACCAAAACTGCTATACAAAACATTTTGAATAGCAAAAAATTGCTATACAAAACACATTTTGTATAGCAAAAATCTGCTATACAAAGTTTTTGACATGCTATGCAAAGCAAATTTTGTATAGCAGTTGTTGCTATGCAAAAAAAATCAACAAATTTGCACCCTGTTGCTAATGCAGTTGCAGTGCTGTAGTATTTGATGTTTTGTTGATTGTTAACAGGTTAGGCCCCAATGAGTTTGTGTTAATAAGGTTTAACTGTATTGTTGTCTCACCTGAACTATAAGTTAGCAGTCACTCTGTCTGTACGTATAGTATGTATGTATGTGTGGTAATTTGGTTAAAGTGTTGATGTAACTTGAGAACCGCAAGGTGCACGGTGACGAAACTTTGTGACGTGAAGGGTCTCGGGACAAACTTGTGCAGCTAAACCTTTGGGGGTGCGGTCAAGGTCATTCAAAGTCAAAAGGTCATTTGAGTCGAATCTCAAAAATATTCAAAAGGTTGACCTGAGGTCATTTTGAGGTCATGCCCATAACTCATGAATCCTTGACCCCACATGGCTTAGATTTGAACCATTGATTAGTCATTTAAGGTCATTTCAAGGTCACTCACAACAATATCTTATGACGCTACATGGAGTAAATGTGGACCTTGGATAGCCTTTGCCAAAGGCTGATGTAAGTCAAGGTCAAAAGGTCATTTGTGGTCAAATTTCCAAAATGGTCAAAAATTGACACAAGGTCATTCCAAGGTCAAAGGTCATCTGAGGTCATGTCAAGATGATGGCCATAACTTATGAACCCTTGAATCCAATTTGACACAAATTTCTTTAGACCATGGTCCAATATTGACTAAACAGTCACCAGCAAGGTGACTATTTATGGATAATAAATTTATCTGCTGAAATCCTTTACGAACCGCCATCAGGCGAGACTTGTGGTTCGTGAACCATCTTGTTTAGTATATTAGTTAAAGGGTAAAGGACTTATCATTTACTCTGTATATCTATTTACTTACTGCAGGAAGCATACACAATATTATGGCGGTTTTCACAATTCTCACCGAGTCATCAATTGGTTGTTTGACATTTTGTCCAATGATTTTACTGCTCAAGAAAGAGCACAATTTCTCAGGGTATGTATATATATGCACGGCAGGGGAGTATATTTTTGAGCAGCTTTCTGTCAACGAGCTGTTTTTCTCATTGTAGAATTACACCTAATGCCTTCTTTGTTTGCACCCATCATTAATGAATGACTGCCACCTCTCTATTTTATGATTAATTAACTTGTTCTGCAATTTCATATTTCATGATGAAACCTGTATAGAACATGCTTACTGACACAGATATTACAGCATTAAGCTGAATCGGGATTCCCTGTTGAAAGATAATAAATAATATTAGATCAGTTGCTGGAATTCCTGTCAATGTCTGTTTTAGAGACCAGCATATCCAGTTAGATTGTCTGAAAATAATGTGAAAAGCATATATAGTTTAAAAAGTCTTTTCAACACAAAGATATGTGAAAAAGCATACATCCTCATCAGGAGAACTCCTATGAGAACTGGGGGGAACTTGCTCAAACTGGTTGATGTAAGGTGACCTTTAGGTCATATAGGAGCATTAATATTTTTGTCATGGGCGGCTTCGCGTGATAAAAATATGTGGACACATGGATGCATCGTTGTTGATTTGTGATAAACAACTCTGTAGCGTGTTTGAATGCCTTAATCACTTCCAAGGCAGCGATGGCCAGGTGGCTTGCCGTACTGAATGTGGGAATGGGTGAATAGGACCCGGCTTTAAATCATAGGGGGAAACCACCTATTGTGTATTGTTTGGGGACATATGGGTGTTCATGACAAAGTCATAAAACACCAGGTCTATGCAAAAAGCACAAGCCTGGATAGTCCATAAAGGACTAATAAAATAAAACATCATACTGACCCAATCCAAAGTTACCAACAAATGGTGTATAATTTATCTCAGAGTTGTTTGTCACTCTTTTGCAGGGTTTTTCTTCTCCGTGTGTCAGTGTTGTTAAGGTCTTCTGCATATTCATAATCTTAATTGCGAAGCATGATTTGTTGCTTTTGATTGTTTATGCTCACACTGTTGACGCGCGAGTGACGTACATGACCCGTTTTAAAATTAAAATAAACCATGAGATATATTTATACAATTTTACTCATAGCTCTTACTTCCTGAGAAAAGAAATTCCTGGAAATTGTAATCTCATACCCTCATGTTTTTTCTTTATTTTCACTGCAGTTTATTACAAGTTGCTCCAAGCCACCTCTTCTTGGCTTTGCTCATTTGGAACCACCATTCTCCATCAGATGTGTGGAAGTCAGCGATGACCAGGTAACTAATATCCCCCTCCCCCCTGCTCTGCCCTCTTCTCCCCTCCCCTCCCCTCCCTTCCCCTCTCCTTATTACAAGTTGCTCCAAGCCACCTCTTCTTAGCTTTGCTCATTTGGAAACACCATTCTCCACCAGATGTGTGGAAGTCAGCTATGACCAGGTAACTAATATCCACCCCTTCCCCTCCCCTGCCCTCCCTCTTCCCTTCCCAATTTGCTCCAAGCCACCTCTTCTTAGCTTTGCTCATTTGGAACCACCATTCTCCATCAGATGTGTGGAAGTCAGCGATGACCAGGTAACTAATATCTACCCCTTCCCCTCCCCTGCCCTCCCTCTTCCCTTCCCTCCCCCCTCCCCCTGCTCTCCCACCCCTTATTACAAGTTGCTCCAAGCCACCTTGAAAAGATGAGTTTTCCATACTACGAAAGGTGATACACTTGTTTACTCCATGCATTTATTCAGATGTTCATGATTTGTAGGACATTTAATGACTTCAATAATACATAAATACTGATTTTTAGAAATTTCATTAACTTGGGCCAGATCTACAAATAGCATATTCATCATCATCATGTATTTTAGCCTGTTCAGAAAAATGCCCAAACTGGCTCTATTGATTATCAATAACCGGGGATTTGAACTTATTGAAGGCCATGATTATGAATCACCTACATATTTAAGAGATTCAGAATTACTGAATCAATCATATTTTTAATTAAGTAAAATTTGTCCACTGCTTTTGACACACCTTGTATAATTCTAATTGGCATTGATATATGTGTATTGTATTACAGGATACAGGAGACACTGTAGGCAGTGTGTTGCGTGGATTTCTAAGAATTCAAAAGAGAGACCCAGTTGGCCGACTTCCAACGTCCTCCACGTGCTTCAATCTGCTCAAATTGCCGAACTATCAGAAGAAAAGCACGCTGAAGGAGAAATTACGCTATGCAATCACAAGTAACACTGGATTTGAGTTGTCATGATGCGTGCTGTATGTGTATATAGTGGTCAGGTGCAATAATGCTGGTGTTTCAGTAGCCGGAAAGGAGCCGCAAATGCAGTTAAACTTCCTTTTGCGCTACGGGTGAAAATACATGGAGTTTTGTTGGTTTAACTGAACAGTGCTGGATTCTGTTTCAACTCAGAAACTTTGCAAAACTGCAAATGCAATCAAACACAAAGGGATTTGAGATCAAGAATCATTTGACCAAAATGGGATTATAGCCGAAAGTGGACCTACATCATACGCAGCATAATGATCTTAAAATAACTTGTGTTGGATTTCGTGTGTGGTGAAAACAATCAATATTTCAGCCAGGTATCCCCTAATTTTCTTTCTTTTTTAGCTAGAAGGAAATCTATGAAATGATGAGCTGTTTGTGGGTTTGAATATCTCACATCTTATGTGATTTTGGCTTCTAAATAATTAGAAAATTTGCTAAAATCAATCAAAATTTCTGTGAGCTGGTAGTTTCTCCATTGAGTTGCATGAAAAGTCAGCAGTTGTTTTCACTGTGCTCAAGGGGCGGGGGGTAACTGGGTATTCTGACCGGGTAACCACCCACGTTACCTGTCCAGGTCTCACTTTTTGGTAACGTGGGTAACCACCCACGTTACCAAAAAGTGAGACCTGGACAGGTCTCCAGACTTGCATTATAGGGTATCCAAAGTGACCTGGTACTCTGGAAGTCTCACATAGGTATCAAATTTGGCTTTTCAATAGGGTATCAAACTAAGACAGAAGAATGGTTAAATTAATGACAATGGTGTCTTAAATTGCCAATAACAGTGCTTTAAATACCTAGAAACACTTTAAAGTGTTAAGATGGTGAACAGTTATATTTTACCTATGATTTCTTGTAATAATTATTTCATCACATTTGCGTATGATATCAGATAGGGTATTCATTTTTGTTCCGGATAGGGTATCCATTCGAACGGATATGGTAGATTTATGGTCTCAGATTGGGTATCATTTCACCCATTTTTGCCAATTTTTGGTCTCGCATAGGGTCATGTTTGGAACTTGCAGAACTTTTGTGGTTACCCGAAAACAAATATCAGTTACCCCCTCCTCCTCCCCGGACCGCGCAAAACGGGCAAAGCTCCTGGATGTAAATAAGACGCCTGGATGTCCGCTCCTGCCCATAGGAACAATTGGGTAGAATACACAACTTTTTATGATGTAGATAGCAAGTTACATGCAGGTATGACTCTATTGTTCCTGTCATGGACGGCTTTATGTCCCCTAGGAAGGACAATCTCTTGTAAAAATAATTACTCAATTGTAAATACCACATGTGAAGAGAATTTCCAACTCAATGACACTACCAAGCCAGATAAACAACTTAGTGAAGAATCCGAGATTCCATTCTCCCCTAACCAAGAACTGAACACGGATCCAGTGCATGTAAGACGAGATTAACCACTATACTACAGCGCTACTTTGGCAAAACATTTTTGCTTAATTGATCCGCATGATATTGGGCACCTGTTATGGGAAACATTACAATCTAGGTGCAGGTAGTGTATGCACATTGGTTATGATTTGAAGTGTTTTATGCCCCATGTTTGAGAACTTTACTAGTTGGTTTTATATTCAATGTCAGTGTGTAGTTCTGTGGCTTCTTAGCTCTGCTGAGTGTTGGGTTTCACACTCTCTGCTCTGCTGAGCAATAAGCATTTTGTAGCTTTACAGTTTTGTGGATTTACAGGTTGAATTCGTTTTAGCATGAACAATCATTGTCACTATGGACTACTTTCGCAACTTATGGTTTGCCACTTTGACAACAGGAAGCAACAAGTTTTTCAAAAAATGATGTGGTATACTATTATACAAGACTACTAATTAACACTAGTTTAAAACCAGCACTGGTATAAGGGTATGTAAGATAACATAAATGTTTATGTCAAATGTACAATATGTATTAATGTATGTATATTGATGAACATATTCTTTATATATTTATATATAACTTTTGCACTGATGTATGGTTAAAAAAGTAATTCATCTTCATATAATTAATCAATGTATACAAATTCCTTTTTTTACTGGCAGACATACATTCCATGTTATTTTCAATTTTCGTTTTATTTTAGTTTTTGGCAAAATGATAGAAAAACAGGCCACTTTTATGGCTCGCTCGTAGTGGACGGTCACATAAATGAACAGGAAATTGAAAATTCCCAAACCCCAAGAGTTGATTTTTAAGTTTAATTTGGGACTAAATAACTAATCCAAGTTTTATACACAACCTTTTAAAACTTTATTTTTTGTGCTTGTCTACTTTTTCAAAATGAGTAAAAATGGTTTTGGGTCAACCAAAAGAACATTATGAAGTTGAGTTGCTCCCTTTTAAACTTCTCAGATTATAGACGGGGGAAGAGGGATGGACATACCTTTTGAGGAAAAAACCCATTTCCCTAATGTAACCAAAAACCTTATAAAGAATCTTCAAACCACCCAAAACCTTCAATTTTTGATTGATGAGTTTCTAGAAACTTTTATGTCTAAAACTGTCAAAACTTATCTATACGGCCCTTTTCACTTTCTCAAAATGGGTAAAATTAGTGTTAGGTCAACTAAAATGAATTTTTTGAAATTGACTTGCCCCTATTTTTTTTTAACTTGGTTATGCATTGTTGTTTGAACCCAATAGAAATAGGGATAATTTATTTCTAAGGGTCAAAATATATGACACTATCCATATAAACTCATTTTAAGATGTTGAATGGGTATGCTTTTATGTACATGTACTTACGATATAACTTAAGATATGCAAATGAAGCATCCAACATCAACAACATTTTACTTCTCATTTTCAGCCAAAATTTTCACAAATTAAGAAATATAATCGATAATAAAGTTTAAATAATAATTAGAAATATTTAGAGTGCCGTCATTTATGTACAAATCTGAATTTACAAAACATTTAATTACACATGCTTAAACTTAAATAAATTTCAACCAAAAAATAAAGAAATAAATTATAATAATGGGTTGAAAACTTTGTTATGCAACACCTTGTTAACTGTACTTCTTTTTCCAACTTTCTGTGAGGTAAAATATGAAATTGTGGTTAAAATATGATTAAATGTCCACTTCAAACAGCAGCGTATGGGTATGCTGTTATGTACTTACAAAATAAGATATGCAAATGAAGCATCCGACATCAACAATATTTTGCTTCTCATTTTCAGCCAAAATTTTCACAAATCAAGAAATATATATGTATGGCCAAATTCAACTAATAGTGTGTCTCAAAGCTCTCCTAATCTTGAAAAACTAATGTGAAATGCATTTTTTTTAAAGTTTTATTTTAAAGATTTTTTGTGTGTGTGACAGAAGTCCTGAGTGCTATTCTACAAGAGTTCCATATGTACCCCCTCATATATTTACATGATGGCCTTTTTAGAACTTAAAAACAGAATAAAGAATCAAATAAATTAAATTAACCATTGTTGTCATTTGTTTTTTCACAATTTCTGTGGAAAAAAAAATCAAAAAGGTTAAAAAAAAAAATCAATTTTTCGGATTTTCAGGGAAACTAATGCGGACGATAAAACTAATGAACGCGGGAGCTTTGAGACAAACTATTTATTTGATTTAGCCTAATCGATTAGAAATGTATACAGGCATGGAAATAAACCTATGATGATATGGTAGCATAATATCTTGGACAG
Organism: Ophiothrix spiculata; assembly: GCA_000969725.1. NCBI lineage: Eukaryota > Metazoa > Echinodermata > Ophiuroidea > Amphilepidida > Ophiotrichidae > Ophiothrix > Ophiothrix spiculata. Next base: position 57,361 of record JXSR01S073178.1, read on the forward strand.
TGTGATAAAAAAAATGCAGGGTGGAGGTTGCATCTACAAGCAATTACACTTCCATTCAAAAGTGTTTGCGCACGGTTAAATATGGGCAAAAACGTAACTATTATATCAAACGACCAAGACTCTGATAAAATTCATATTTTATAGGTTCCTAATTTATCCAATATAAATAATCTATGTTTTCTCTGAAATTCGATCTTCCATAACCAAAAAAATGGCCGATTTCCTGGACCATATACAAAATACACCTCACACACTTTTTGCTTTGTACCTATGTAGTTTATTAGTTCAGTGCTCGTTATCACTGTGTAACCGTAGAGAACATTTTCAGGTCATAAGTTTTTCAACAAATGTGCAGTTATGTATTTAAACTCCGTTTTTTAATTGTGCGGAAGAAGGTATACAGTATGTTTAACACGCCATATTGTAAAATGCGGTAAATGCAATTCCTGTTGAGTTCTTTAGATCTATATATGTAAAATATAAATCAAAACAAATATTACATAAATGACGAAGGGTTCTCGAGATATGGCTGGTTAAAGGTTTTGTGCGCAAACACTTTTGACCGGGAGTGTAGTCCCTGCCATCTGGATTTTTGTTTACTATTCAAGGATTATTGTTGCACCGATTTAATATCCTATGTTTGCTATGCAGTCTGTGAAAATGCAACATTTATGATATGAACGTGTATACTCTCATTCATCTGTGTTGGTATTAAACAAATAATTATAAATTCAATCTTGACAACCAGAAAAATATACTCACTGAGTAGAGAACAGATGTTGCTGGTGAAACCATCATCCTTTAGCTAGGTTGTGATAATCTGGCCCGCCCTTAATCGCACAGGAGGGGTCAGGCACAATCTGTCACACGCTTGGGACAGGACTATAAACTCTTTACCTCGCAAGATGACGTCATCACATCATTCTGTGATGTCATCCAGCTTCAACAATATCCGTTCTCTGCTCAGTGAGTATATTTTTCTGGTTGTCAAGATTGAATTTATAATTACTCATTTATGATATTGTTTGTGATACCTTTTAAGTGCAATATTTAATATAATTTCATATTTAAAGATTACTTTTTGTATATTAAGTCTTGATTATTTGATTTTAATGCTTATTGTGTTATGGTCTAGTTATTTGTGGTCTACAAGATGTCCAAAATCTGTGTCTTTGACCCAATGTTTTCTTGAAAGCATAACTAAAATTGACTTAGGTAAAACTTTAATTTTTTGAATTTTTTGAATATAGAAATCAGGGATGCGACTTTTCAGGAAATTTCCTGAAATCAGGAAATTTACCAAAAATGTTAGTATTTCAGGAAATTAGAAATGTACAAGGGAATAGACCTTTTCAAAAGCCATTCGGAAATCTTCGGAACATCGATCACGTGGCCGTTTTATCAACCAATCACGTACGAGCTCATTAGCATGTACTTTTTTGAAAAATCTCTCGCATATGCAGTGCACTAAAAGTGAAAAATAATTATATTCAGACATATACATGGTTAGAGGCACTAATTCTGAACAACTTTTGGCTGGGGCCACCATATGCTCACTGACAGAAAGAGTGAAATTTCCTTTTGAAATCGTCTGATTAAGCTTACAATTACCAGTCAACTCGGAAAGTCGTATTTTGAAAAGGTCTATAACGAATGGTTTTACACTGTTTCACACTGCCAAAAATGGGTAAAAAAAAAAAAGCTATTGTCAGTGAATAAAACATTTGTGAAACCAGTCTTAGAGTTTGACAATTGTTTCTTGATTGTTAAATTTTTTTACCTAAAACAAATTTTTAAACAAAAAGTTTCCAAAATTATTGTGTGTTTACAATTTCAAAGATAAATACAAATCCTAGATCAAATATGTGTTGAAATATTTTGCGGTATTATTAATTATGCACTGGTACTGATTGCACAATTTAGAAGAAAAATGTAATATTTGCAAGAGTAGAACTTGTGTTGATCAAAAGTTTTTACTCTGCTAATGGGTTCGTCAAACCACTAATCTTTATATTTTGTATGTTGTATATTGTGTTCCAATATATTGTTATATTGACATTAATCACTTGGTTTATATGAATCCTTTGAACTTTTGGTTGAGAGGCTAGAAATCTGTCACCCTATTATATTTTATAAAATTCGGCGGAAGGCCAGGCTATAATCCCAATATTGCATATGTGTTAACTTTAAGGGACGCCTCCAGATTGAGAAAAATAGAAAAATGGACAGAAATTTCGATTTTACATCTCTAGATGCAGGAGGAAAATGAAGTGCTTGGAGGAAACTGAAGTGCTCGGAGAAAACCTGCGAGGACAAATAGGGAGGGGGGAGGGTACTTAGTACAAAAGTGATTATGGGGATGTGCTGCAAACTTGGGTAGCAAAATCAGACTGTCTGGTATGCATGCCAATGGGTCCTTTTCTTTGCAAAATTTGGTATTTTGATAGGTCTGTTATTGAAAATTGTGATTTTTTTTTCGAAATTTTAAACAAAAAGCAGGAAATATGCGACAAATTAGTGTAAATTTTCGTAGAAAAGCATAATTTTTTTTAATAAATTTGACTCAAAATTTTGGCATTTGGTATATGGATGGTTCTCTTTTTCTTGAAAATTGGTACATACATGGGTGGTACTTCGAAATTCCTAGCAGCACATCCCTACGAAAACCATACTTGAGTACCCCCGCAGGATATGTATCGACTACACATACAACCATGGTTTGACTGGGAATTAAACCTGGGCTGCAGTGGTGAAAGGTGAGGGACAATCGCTTCGCCTTTGTTAACCGAAGTCAT